>JAFBMS010000833.1:22500-25000 GCA_019788955.1 Albula glossodonta
CGCTCTGCAAGGTTAATTTAGTAAACTTTATTATACTTATTATACTTGTAATTTACATTTATACCGTATTTATACTTATTATCTTTAGCGTTGCAGGAGAATCTAAGTAGGACACCGATGCATTCGGAACTTCAGTGATTTTGACTGGTGGACATGTTGACTGGTGGACATTTATGTGATCATAAAATCTGAGAATTAAATTAAAATGCATAAAGAAAGATTTGTGAATCCAAATGTGGTCCAGGCCTCACGTTTCCTCTTCTGACCAGGTGAACTGTTCAGGTGAACTAAATAACAATAGACAGTGCTGTAAATGTATCTGAAAAAAACGAAAACAGGAACCAAATAGTTCTCTTTTTCTTTGTATGTTATTATGAGGTAATTCATCTCCTCTCAAAGGCCCTTTGTGACTGTGTTTAGGGAACCGAGAGGAACCCAGTGCTTAAATAAAAGCTGTACTTCTGTACGGCCACACACCTGTGAGCTCTGTGTTTGAGGTGGATCTGCGCACAGACCACAGTCAGAGAATTACTTTCTTTCTTTCTGTCTTCCTTTTGTTACTTATTTATTTTTATTCTGCAGCAAACAATTGATTTATAAAGAAAACAATACACAAAGCATCACAACAACCGAAAGGAAATAACAAAACCAAAACAAGAGATTACATTTTGAAACATTATATTTAAGGGCACTGCAAGCTCTTTGGTAAAAATGTGTGTATAGTTTTGTCTTAGGAGTTTCAGCAATGGTCAAACTCCAGGAGAATCTATGCAGCTAAGGGTCATCGATAAAGGAGAATAAAACCTCTAAGTAGACATATTTCTATTCAGCAATGCTCAGACTGCCCTGGGGTGTTTTAATATAAAGATCAGGGGAGAATTTCAACACTGTTGAATGCTCAAACTATGTCTGCGAGAGTGTGTTTTCCAGTTTTAACAACACTATAGCTGGTTTAATTAATGTAGATGTAATTATGCTGTTTTTCAGCTCATTTTAATTATTCAGCAGACACTCTTAACCAGAGCAGCTTACATGTTTTTAAACACACATATTTACTCAGCTGGGTATTTACTGAAGCCCTAGCCAGAAACTGAACCTGCAACCTTTGAGTGAAAAGCCCAGTTCCATAGCCATTATACCACACTGCCACCCATTGTAATTCACATTGAAAGAGCATGTTGTAGTTTTGATCTCATAGTCTCTTGGTATTTTGCTTGTGCAGTTGTGCTGGCCTCCCTGCCTGTACCTAAAAATGTGAGACCCACTTGTGTCAACATGGAGGTGGTCCTGGAGTGGGATAAGCCCCAGCCCCACCTGGATGACCTTACCTACACTGCAGAATACAGGTAAGATACAGGGAAGACAGGAGCCCGGTACAAACAGCTGCACCTGTGCTCAATGCTGTGACCATGGCAATGTAACAGTGCACAAATGTCACCAGACAAGGGAGAGGGACACAGAAGAGGGGGAGGAGACATTACAAAGGAATGGGTTGAAGGAGGCAAGACACTTCTTCAGAGTACTGTGACAACGTAGAACAGAAGGCTGCTGCTCTCTGTCCCCTCTGCTGTAAGACTGGAGACAGTCTTTGTCTTATGCCCTTTTCGCAGGACTTCTGTCGACTCCAATTTCACCACTGTGTGCCAAAACCAAAGGGAGCAAAGGTGCGACTTCACCAAGAAGATAGTCAGCGTTTTTGGAGTTTACAGATTTCGGGTGAGGGCCGAGAGGCGTCAGAGAAGATCCAAGTGGCACAGAACTGAGGAATTCTATCCAGACAAAGCGAGTAAGTGGCAACATTCTGCAAAAACACTCAGCAAATTTAAGTACGTGCTTTCCTCATTACAAATGTACCAGGAACCTCTAATTGACAAATTGGGTTAAACGTCCACAGGTGTAAAAAGGTAGATGTGTGACAGGTTAAACACTCTGTCCCTCCTCAGCCAGTCCACACACCATATATGATCAGTCTGCTCTACTGATGACCAGGGTCCCTGCCAAGGGAACTTATCAAACTCCTACTGCTTCTCAAGGGGTGATATTACAGACCGATGCTCCTGAACGAATCTCATCTATTAACACTGCTACTTCACAATCCTCCTGAGAAAGACCTTGTGAATGGCTTGGTGAAAGTCACTTTAAATTATGCCTGTCTGGTTATCTGGAGTTTCTGGAGAGGGGGCTGTCAGCCTTCTTCACAACATTTAGTTGTCTGGTTTTTAGCTGTTGACTGGCTGAGCTGTTGACTTCCTCTTCCTGGATTCCACCAGATCACTTCCTCTTCCTCACTTCCCGTGGGTCTCTCTGCAGATCGAATTGGTCCTCCTGCAGTCAGACTGACCTCGGTGAATGGCACGCTGGAGGTGAATATTACAGACCCAGCCATGAAGCTCTGGTCTCTCAGAGACATATACTCCCATGTATCCTACAACATCTGGTACTGGAAGGAGGGACAGGAGGATAAGGTAAGATTTCCAGCCTGTTGCCATGATGTAGCAGG
>JAFBMS010000833.1:30000-50000 GCA_019788955.1 Albula glossodonta
TGATCATTTCTGTACTATCCCCCAACTAAGTTATAGTACTATTATAGGCTAATTAACTGTTTTGGAGGCAATTTGTAGATTAGTAGATTATGTAGCCTTTATAGTCCCACATTCTGAAATTATTTAGGTACGTATGAAGATTTTATAACAAACTTTAAGACTTTTATTTATTTTGGTAACAAATTCCGACTTTTATTTTTTAAAACTCCGCTCACGTGTCTCACCGGAAGTTGTTTTGTATAGTCTCAATGTTTCCATTTCCTCCGGCTGAGTATCTTCCGCAGCTCAGCTTGTTGGTATCGGCATTGCTATGGGTTATTGCAGAGCGTCGCCAGGCCAATACGGTTGCTAATAAATACTAGCTGGGAAATGTCATTGAACAGCGTGGAAGCCAATGTTCGATACAGTGTGTGTTACTGGTTGTAAAAATATGAATTTCATCCGCGAATTTGCACTGGTCTGCCTTTGCTGTCTTCTCTCATGCGTGCCTAACGGTAAGGTGGATTTTCGGTCGCACGGCATTAACCCGTTAGCTAGTCTGATAACGTTGTCACAGTTGCCACCGATTCCCAAACGAGCGTAGCTGTAAAAAAAAATGCTACCTAGAAAGAAAATCTGAAACACTGTATCATGTAACGTTAGCTTACTTAGGTGTCCTGCTGTGGCTGCAAAATAACGCCAAAAAAGTTACATTACAGAAAAGTCCTGCCACCATTTGAGTCGTTAGGTTTGTTGTTGTTGAAGGTTTTATGGCTAAAGGACAGGATGCTAACAGTTTGTTTTTATAGCTTAGCAGCCATTTATTCTGCTGTTGTGCGAGACATAAAACAAAAGTTTTGCTCAATGTTTCTGGGCTAAAGTTACATCACTCCCGAAATAGTGGAGATATTTGCTCTTTATTGAAGCAGTGGTAATGGCAGCGGGACTCATTTTTGTAGGCTAGCGGTATGTAGCAGGGTTATTGGTGTGGGTTTGTTCATACTTAGCGCCGACACTGCGGTGTGTGGCTCAGATGTGTGTATCTTATCCAGCTCTACAAATCATTACAGACCACAAACAGGCCTAACGCCTTCTTCGCAAAATCACTGACATGAGTAACCAACCGATAGTATTCTCTTAACTTCAGATTATCAGTACATATCTTTCTCATGTCTTTTGAAAGTCTCGTCCCGTGTTATTCACGGATTCTGCTACATAGCCTGTATGTATTCATAATTTCTGTGATGCTGCCTACATTTTAATTTTACTTTCTGAACTCTGAGCATCTTCTCTTCTTCCTCACTCTACCCTCAAACTAGAATTTACGATCATTGTTCTGGTGGCACCTTCTAAAAGCAGTTTATGATATCGCAGGTTGTGTGATAATGATAAGACATATTAGTATCGATTTGAATAATGTAATATTTTTTGGGGGGTGCGTGACACTGGTTTACTGAAAGTTTGTAATTATTGCAAGTGTTGTTTTATCCCGTCGAGTAAGTAACTTGAGAGAAGTATCGTTGATTTCATTTTTAACATGTAAACCGTGGTTATATTGTGCAATCAGAACCAGTGCAGGTGGCCTGACTGGGCGTGTATTATCTCGTCGTGTTGGTTAGTTGCAGTATTTGGGTTATATAATAGTCTGCAATTATTTGGCCATTTTAAAACATTTTCTCACCTGTAACCCATTATTGTAAACTGGTTAAACTTCAGCTTTTTTCGCGTGGTCGCATCGCCTTGTATGTTATCAGGACTATCCGTGCGGTTCGCTCAGTCTAAAGTTTTAAACGGTATGTGGTTGAGTCCTCTTTATTTAGCCCGATTACTGTCGTTTGCTGTTTAAACGACCAGTCAACAGAAACAATGCGGTGGGGCACTTAAACAGCAGTTAACCTTGTTCGAAGTAGCACCACAGCCGAACACGTTACCGTAAATGAATGTTGTCTGTGTGTACTGGGCTCAGCAGACCCACACAGGAAATCTGTCTTTTGAATATTCTTTGTTTAAAAATGTTTGACAAAGCAGCAAGGGAAAAGGAACATGAAAAGGTACGAATGATAATCTCTTAGGTTAAATCCCAGTACGAATGTCACCAATCCGTAGTTTCACTGAGATACCGACAGCCGGGTTGCAACGCGTTAAATACATAAAAGATAGAGACAGATGCAGTAACGCATGGCTAGAAGAGAATATGATAACTGGAGCACACCAACACTTGAGCATCACAATCACGTTAAGATATAAATGTGTAAACCTCAAATCGCTGATACACAAAGATAGAAAAACTGGCAAGATATCAAATTGGAGTTACACAAAGACCGGTGTGCTTGCAAAATCCCACACAGCTCTTCCACAATGACCAAAACACGTAAAACAGCGAATTAGGGGGACTGAGGTTTGCAGGCGACACGTAAAAACCACATCCGTGAGATTATTCGGAGAAACAGGGTGAGGCGCATTAAGGCGCGGACAGTGTGGAGTGTGCGCTCTGCCCGGCCGGCTCTTGCTCGCACAGTACTCTTTACTCTTTCAAAACCAGTATTTATTATCTGAATTTCCGTAATAGTCGGATAAATGCACAATGGGATGCTTCAGAGAGAATAGAAAAAAGAAAATATCAGCATATAAAAAGGACTTCTGTGTTTGTGCCGCTGCACAATTCCACGGCAATTAGTCCAGTCTCTTTCACTGATGTATGCAGTACAGTTTTATTCACCTAATGCATTCAACAGAATAGCACCATTGAAATAAGGAACGTATGCGTGCATCACTCGCACGATCACGAATAGGCCTGTTTAGACTGCCCAATCCTCAAACACATCTCAAATACAAACCAACAGTCTGGCTAAATTATGTATTTTATGCGATGTATGTGTGCTGTACTTTCCTTAAAATATTTATAACAATTTTGTATTTACATACCTTATTTGATGTAATTACATGGTAGATATAATTTAAACCGGAGGTTCATTTGTATGGAAATAAATCAGGACAGTAGGCAGAGCTTAAAGTGGCTTGTTTTGTTTCCGCTACATAGCCCAGCATGCTGTATTCAATTAAATTCTCATCAACATGATACAGAGAGGGGTGATGCAAGACAGAACTTTTATTCAGTTATATGTGCAGTAAATAATATTTATTATTTAAGTCACAGAATGTGGGAAACTGTTAGGATTGAGTCAGAAAATCGAGCTCCATGTCCAAAATAATCATGCATTAACTGATATGTCAATTTTTCCACTTTATTTGACATTTACAGTAGAGAGACAGACAGGAAATGCAGCAAAGGGCCCAGGCCGGATTTAAGCCTGGGCCGCTGCGGTAAGGCCTCGGCCTTATGTGGTGTGCACTCTACCTGTTGAGCTACCGGGGTGCGCCGGAGTTGTCAATTTTAGGACTTGGATCATTGTAAAGATTTTGAAGTTACGGGATGTGACATATCAGCTGGAAACATCAGGATGAATACAATGGGCCTGTAACCAGGCTGTGGTGTAATGTGCATGAATTTGGAAAATGACAGTATATAACACAGCCACTCCACCAGGCCTCTGCCAGTATCTGAAAGCTCTGTGCTTCTACTGTCACATATTACAACAGTAGCTACCATGATGTACATTCCCCTTCTTTACTCTATTGAAGGGATGTGTGTTTTTTTTTTAGAAAGAAGCACTATGCTACACACTTATAATTTGTCACAATGAGAACAGTATGGCAGCCATTTTGGCTAGTTCAGTACCTGTCCTTTCATATAAGGACACTGGGTTGGACACTTTCACTGCTGTCTTGTCTTAATGAAAATAATTTTAGAAAAAGTGTCAATGGGAAATTTTTGTGGGAGGGACAATTCCTGGGTCCACTACAGGAAACACAGTCACCCCAGGTACCCTCTCAGTGCTGAGTAAGAGTGATTTTTATTTATTTTTATTTATTTTGTATGTGGCATCTGATGCTGTGGTGTTCTGTCCCCAGCGGCGGCCACCTTGTCCAGCCCATGGAACCTCACGCTGCAGACTCTAAACACTCAGTACATCCTGAAATGGGAATGGCACCAGCAGCGGCCAGCCAATCAGACGGTCACATTTACCACTCAGTATCTACAGTAAGAGAGCGTGCTTCCCTCACACGCTCACACTGTAAACACAGATGCATGTGCACACACGCTTCCCTCACACGCTCACACTGTAAACACAGATGCATGTGCACACACGCTCCCCTCACACGCTCACACTGTAAACACAGATGCATGTGCACACACGCTCCCCTCACACGCTCACACTGTAAACACAGATGCATGTGCACACACGCTCCCCTCATACGCTCACACTGTAAACACAGATGCATGTGCACACACATACGTACACATTCACAACACATCCAGTAAACTCCCACATGCCACACTTGCGTACCCATACAACATGCATACCATAAATACACCAATATACAACATACATATTATGAACACACACTAATTTATACACACACACATTTTACAGCCTTTTGTGAAAACTGCTGAGAACTGCCTCTGTGTGGAGGTTGGTAGGTGGTATGGTATCTCTGAGGGTCTGTGTGAGTGTTTTTGTATGCGCGCGTGTGTGTGTGCATGCGAGTGCATGCATGTGCGCGCATGGGTGTGTATGTGTGTGTGTGCATGTGCTGGGGAGGGACCTGTGGATGTTTCCACTGAGCAGTTATGGTTTGTGTCACTCGTACAGTAAGTTCAAAATGAGGAAGAGGAGGGACTGGACGTCTGTGTGTGAGGAGTCTCCAGAGATGCAGTGTGACCTCACCAGCGCCAGCCTGAACTACCACGGCGTGTTTGTGCTGCGCGTCAGAGCAGGCACCACCGTGGACACCTCTGAGTGGGTCCTAAAGGAGTTCTGCCCTGACGAGGATGGTGAGAGAAACATTCTTCTCTCTCTCTCTCCCTCTTACCCCCATCTCTCCCTCCCTCCCTCCCTCCCTCTACTCCTTCCGTGTTCTCTCCATCTCTCTCTCCCTCCCTCCCTCCCTCCCTCCTTCTCTCTTCCCCTTGTCTCTTTGTCTTTTTCAGACTCGATGTGTGTGCTGGATTTCTTTCATTTACCATAGGAAGTCCACTTCCAAAATATTTACCCTGACCGTTTCACAAAATCATAAGAAGCTGAACAAAAGTACTCACAAACATACTTTGAGCACTGTAGCGTTGGGTTCAGACTCACACCACAGCTTGTCTTAGTCCCGTTTCTTCTCCACTTCCTCTCAGCTGACCTCGGGCCCCCCTCTGAGGTGAAGGTAACCCCTGGCGATGGGTTGCTACGGATACGGATCTCCGACCCCTTGACCAGTAACAACGTGTCCATGAGGGAGGCTCTGCTGCCCGAAATGTATTACCTCATCCAGTACTGGAGGCAGTCACAGGTTAGTCCTCCACAACACCCCACCCTCACCTGAGATTTCCCATTGGCTGTCTGAGGGCTCACCTGAGATTTCCTATTGGCTGTCTGAGGGCTCACCTGAGATTTCCTATTGGCTGTCTGAGGGCTTACCTGAGATTTCCTATTGGCTGTCTGAGGGCTTACCTGAGATTTCCTATTGGCTGTCTGAGGGCTTACCTGAGATTTCCTATTGGCTGTCTGAGGGCTTACCTGAGATTTCCTATTGGCTGTTTGAGTTCCCCTCAGCCCTGCAGTGAGGGATGGGCGAGTCCCTGTGAGAGAGCAGGCTGCAGGCTGGGAGTGAAGGCTGAGGTTTCTTCTCTGCTCCAGCAGACGGAGATGGAGGAAAAGATGGGTTTAGTGACGAGCAGCAGTGATGTGACATTGAAGCTAGCGTCGTGGGCCATGTACTGCGTGAGAGTGCGCTCACACTACGACTTCTACAACAAGACCAGCATCTTCAGTCCTGTGCACTGTCTGCAGACGACAGGTACATAACTCACTCACACCTGCACACTCGAACATACACATGCATTGGTATGTTTTTTTTTTTTTTTTTAGGAGGGCATTTTCAATCTAAATAAAAGTATTACTGAAAGCCATGTTGCTGCTCACTGCCTTGTTTTTCCTGAATTTCAGGACAGACCCCCAGTTGGCTGATCATCCTGGTGCTTTGCCCAATCACAGCGCTGCTGTCCTACATCCTGTTCAGATACGTCCCTGTGATCAAGACCACCTTCTACCCCTCCTCCCCCCTTCCAATCAGCATCGTATGTCCCTTACCCTCCCAGTCTATATTAATATTCATATGTACTAGAGATGCCTTTTAGGTTTTTTACACATATCAGTTACTCCATATCATATGCCTTCCTCCTCCTCCTCCTCCCTCGGTTTCTCTGTTCACAGGGCTGTGACTCCTCCCCTGGCTCAGACCAGCCCTGGCTCCTGGCACCAGAGTCTATGGTGGAGGTTTACTGTGAGAAGCTCGACCTGTTTCCCAAAGTCCTGCCAGAGCACCCCGAAATGCTGGCCCCGCCCCCGGGAGACCCCCCCATCCTGCACCCTGACTCCTGCAACCGCAGCCGGGACTCTGGGATGTACTCTGCCGAGGAGGGGTCTGCACAGCTGGGCCGGGCTTCTGCGGAGGAGGGCCTATCCTCAGGGCCGCCGGGTGGGGCAAAGACTGCAGAGAGAGGGCAGGACTCTGGGATAGGGCGGCTCACCTGTCCCCCGGGTGACAGTTTGAGGGAACTGCACTGAGACGAGCGCATAAGAAAAGGCCCCCATGTGCAGACCCTCCCCCAAAGAGAGAAACAGCCAAAACAGAGCAGAGGATGAGGCTGAAAATACCGGAGAAAGAGGACGAAGGAGAGGAAGTAACATGTATTAGTTCTGCCAATATCTGAAGCGAAGGGGAAAACTCTGCAAAACACAGAGGTGCTCAAGAACATGATGCAGGTCAACAGAAACACACTGTTCATCTTGTTTCCCCTTTTTCAAAGGAAACAAAGGCATTACGAGTGAACCACAAATTCCCCACAGCAAGGGCACCTGCCAAAGGAAGTGTTTATACCCCAGTGTTATTATCCTGGTGTTAACTCCCTCCTTCTCCAGTGATGTGTGGTGTGTGTTCTGGTGCTTTGGATGGCAATGTTACATGCTACATGTTACTGGAAGTTAACCTGGATCCCCCCCAGCACTTTGATATGAGAAAAGCAGCTATATAAACATAGCACCTTGCAGATTTCAGGCTTAAAATTTTACTGTCATGACAACCTTATCTCTGAAACCGACACCGCTAAGTCAGTTTCAATATATGATGCAAAAACGTCCATAGGATATAGTAGTAATGTTGCAGCACACATGCTAGTGTGTCATTGGCTCAGGTACAGTCTTGCCCTCCTGCCATTGGCTCAGATGGACCTATGCCTCTGTGCCATCGTGTCCAATTTTGGTCCTGGAGAATCACAGGTGTTTGCGGTTTTTTATCCTCTTTACCTTAAAATCAGACACTGGCTCCAATCCACAAAACCGGGGGAGATGTGCTAACTGCATACACAGCTGCTTATATTTTGCCAAATGGCACTTGAGTAACAGTATTTATGCTGTTGCGTATCAGAGATAGCATAGCATAGCTAACGATACTCCTGATATAGTGCAGCTCCACCTGTACTCTTGGTCTGGGACTGCTGTTTGCCACATCTGTACTGTTGCTCTCAAACTCCTGTCGATGCACCTGTGTTTTTTTCTGTGCTCTTTGTGTAAGAGCTTCTGCAACATGACAGTTGTAATGAGGAACACCAAAACTAGTTTGTACCACTCAGTGCTTGTCTGCACCTCTCTGCTGTAAGCCTGGTGAAAGCAGTGCAGTTCAGAGTGATAGTGCCAGGTTTATACCTCTCTGCTGTAAGCCTGGTGAAAAGCAGTGCAGTTCAGAGTGATAGTGCCAGGTTTATACCTCTCTGCTGTAAGCCTGGTGAAAGCAGTGCAGTTCAGAGCGATAGTGCCAGGTTTATACCTCTCTGCTATAGGCCTGGTGAAAGCAGTGCAGTTCAGAGTGATAGTGCCAGGTTTATACCTCTCTGCTGTAAGCCTGGTGAAAGCAGTGCAGTTCAGAGTGATAGTGCCAGGTTTATACCTCTCTGCTATAAGCCTGGTGAAAGCAGTGCAGTTCAGAGTGATAGTGCCAGGTTTATACCTCTCTGCTGTAAGCCTGGTGAAAGCAGTGCAGTTCAGAGTGATAGTGCCAGGTTTATACCTCTCTGCTGTAAGCCTGGTGAAAGCAGCGCAGTTCAGAGTGATAGTGCCAGGTTTATACCTCTCTGCTGTAAGCCTGGTGAAAGCAGTGCAGTTCAGAGTGATAGTGCCAGGTTTATACCTCTCTGCTGTAAGCCTGGTGAAAGCAGTGCAGCTCAGAGTGATAGTGCCAGGTTTATACCTCTCTGCTGTAAGCCTGGTGAAAGCAGTGCAGTTCAGAGCCAGTTTTCATAGTGTAGTGAAAGCAGTTCAGAGACACAGGCACCAGCGCAAACCAGAAAACGGTACCGCCGTGCTCCTGTGCCAAATCTGACTGAGAATCATGGATGGTGTCTAAGATGCCGTATCCACACACCATACATGACCCACACACAGTCTGACCTTGAGCACAGCACGCACAGTCCAGTCTCCTGTGTTCTGCCCGCCCCCTGGGCTGCAGCTGCATGCTCAATAATGGAGGGAAGATTTTCAGTATTAAAGGAGAAGCGAATCCATCGCATATTTTTAACTTGCATGTGCCTATGCCTTCTTCCCCTTTTTATGTAGTTTTCATTACAGTCCCAGGACACTTGTAAGGGCCGGTAGGTCTGATACGTGTGCTCGTCTTGTGCTACCTGTTTCAAAGCTTTTCCACAGTCTTTTAATAATGCTTTTGTCAGTATATTTTTATATTTGTATTTTTATATGACACAAAAGATGTATGTGAACCTGACATTTACTTTGATCTTTTTAATGAGATAGTTGGTATCACAGGTGAGTGAGAGTTTTGAATACTGTGACAAACCTTTACTTTTTGCACTGTTACATCGCATTCATGTGTATTACGACATAAACTTCTCTTTGAATCCTGTACTTAACAGTGGGGTCTATCCTTCCTAAGCAGTGACTTGAGCTCACATAAACCGGCATTATGTACATCTCTTGTGAAGTGTTGATTACCTTTGATTGCAGGTAAAGGTAATTAATGCTTTTCCTGTTTGTGTGAGCATATGAACATGCATGCTTGCTGTGTGTATTATGAGAGACTGCCAAGCCAAACCGAAATATAAACAGGCGTTTTGATCACGGACATGCCAAACCAAAGCTTTTTAAACATCTGACTCATCTAATTCACACCTTCCATCCAGAGTGCAAAGATGTTCCTGGAAGAACGCCCCCTCCCATTGATCGGAATACCACGGAGCCCTCATCCCATTGGACAGAGGCAGGATGCATACTGGAATACTATTCACCATTAATCCTTCATGCTGCATGCTCATTGGTCATGTTATTATGTCATGAATATTTTAACAGTTAAGGGATGAACTGTACTGTATTTCCCAGAGATTTGAAGACCTGAACCTTTCTCATGTATAAAACTCATAGTAAAATATTTGATCTCAGGATAAATGGCCATTTCTCATCCAGTATCTACTTTCTCTGATTAACAACAAAAATATTACAAACCATAATCTGGCACTGCTGATAATTATACATTCGTGTGAATAACCTGGCCAGTGCTCTGTGAATTGGCTCACAGTGATCTTGAATAATTTTTACAATGTTCTGTTGTTTGAACTACTTGACCACGCAGAGCTGCTGGTCTCTTGTGCAACACCAGCACTTAATTGAGTTATCTGTAAAAACTGCTGACGCACAGAGATTCCCAGAGCACATTCAAGAGGTTGTTTACATTAAAAACCCCATTAAAATCCCCAGTGTTGTTCTGGAAGCGTTAATCTCACTGCTGCCCCCTGCTGTCTCTTTCTAAGAAGAGCACTGGTGTGTGCCATGAAGGCGATGCCTATAAACTGCTTCTCATTACAGCCAACTGGTGCCACCTTTACTGTGTTAATTACTTACTCAGCCATAAGCATGTAACTCACTGTTAAACCCCAAATACAGCCGTTTCTCAGACAGATCGAGTAATTTGATCAACTCCCCATGGAATATGTGCAAAACTACCAGACTTACTCAGCAAATGTAGGGAATAATTATCTAATCAAGAGGTGAGGCCGAGCTAAAAAAGCCAGCCAACAAGTCCCTCCATGAGTTTAACATCAGTGTCATAGAACAACTTTCATTTACAGTTGAGCTATAATCATTGTGCTTCATGCCCTGATAATAATAATAATAATAATAATAATATATTGCATTTATATAATGCCTTTGAGCACCAAAAGTGTTTCACCGTGGAGGAGAATATCTCCCCTCAAACACCACTTGCATGCCCTGGAGCTCTCACCACCCGGCAGTTCGATGTGGAGAGGACGGACATCACTGAGCCAGTTACACCGGGACTGAATAAGGGCTGGTCAGGGGAACCGGCAGAGTCCACCTGTACCTAAACACCTGGACCGAAGCACCTGCCCATTTGCCATTTTTATAGTTTCAGTGTTGGTGTCCATGGCCTGGCTGACCCGGCTGGGGAAGTTACCAACAATGGCAGCATAATGCTCTTCCACGAGAAAGCCTGCTGGTGTTTTCAGATGAAAAGGTTTTTTATTTCAGAACCTTTGATTTCAGATGGAGCGGAGATAACGAGCTGTGGGCAGTTGATCAGACCTGAACCCCCTGGGGGTGTGTGCTGGTCACACACAGCAAAGTGGAGACCTTTCTGAAGACCCTTCAAAGCACAGCTGTTTCCTGTTTCCCGTGTTTGCTGTTCTGTCTGGCCTCACCACAGGGCTCTGAGCACTTCCTCCTGTGCCTGTAATTGTGCAACACAGACTGCGGCAGTGCTCGCAACCCTGTGTCTAATTTCCTGCCATTTGAATAGAGATCAGGCTAGATCAGGCCTGCTCTGAGACACCAAAACCTGGGCCTGCCAAATCAACCACTTCACATTAAGTCACCAGGTAAACTGGCCACATTGGGGTCCAAAAGTTGATAGATATTATTGACAAATCTATCATCAATTAGATCACACATGTGTCCTGGAGTGGAGGGCCATAGTGTCTGAGGTTTGACTCTAGTCCTGTAGGGGGCAGTGTCTGCAGGTTTAATTCCAGTCCTGGAGGGCAACAGTGTAAACTAGTATTTGTTGTGGTGTAGTTCTGATTATACAGATCATGGATTATCTGATAACCAAAATGGCTTCTTTTCTAAGACCTAATTTGGCTGCTGCTTAGAGGGAAACCCACAAAAACCTGCAGACCTTTACCCTTTGTGCTTTCTTCAGTTTCATTTGGTTTCATCACTTCCTCTGCAACCAGATCCCACACACACCCTTTACTCCATCTGCACACAGAGCAAACACACACACACTCCCTTTACTCCATCTGCACACAGAGCAAACACACACACACACCCTTAACTCCATCTGTACACAGAGCAAACACACACACACCCTTTACTCCATCTGCACACAGAGCAAACACACACACACACCCTTTACTCCATCTGCACACAGAGCAAACACACACACACTCCCTTTACTCCATCTGCACACAGAGCAAACACACACACACACCCTTTACTCCATCTGCACACAGAGCAAACACACACACACTCCCTTTACTCCATCTGCACACAGAGCAAACACACACACACACCCTTTACTCCATCTGCACACAGAGCAAACACACACACACCCTTTACTCCATCTGTACACAAAGCAAACACACACACACTCCCTTTATTCCATCTGCACACAGAGCAAACACACACACACTCCCTTTACTCCATCTGTACACAGAGCAAACACACACACACACCCTTTACTCCATCTGCACACAGAGCAAACACACACACACCCTTAACTCCATCTGTACACAGAGCAAACACACACACACACCCTTAACTCCATCTGTACACAGAGCAAACACACACACACCCTTTACTCCATCTGTACACAGAGCAAACACACACACACCCTTTACTCCATCTGTACACAGAGCAAACACACACACACCCTTTACTCCATCTGTACACAGAGCAAACACACACACACACCCTTTACTCCATCTGCACACAGAGCAAACACACACACACTCCCTTTACCCCATCTGCACACAGAGCACACACACACACACACCCTTAACTCCATCTGTACACAGAGCAAACACACACACACCCTTTACTCCATCTGTACACAGAGCAAACACACACACACCCTTTACTCCATCTGCACACAGAGCAAACACACACACACCCTTAACTCCATCTGTACACAGAGCAAACACACACACACACCCTCTACTCCATCTGTACACAGAGCAAACACACACACACCCTTTACTCCATCTGCACACAGAGCAAACACACACACACTCCCTTTACTCCATCTGTACACAGAGCAAACACACACACACTCCCTTTACTCCATCTGCACACAGAGCAAACACACACACTCCCTTTACTCCATCTGCACACAGAGCAAACACACACACACACCCTTTACTCCATCTGCACACAGAGCAAACACACACACACCCTTTACTCCATCTGTACACAGAGCAAACACACACACACTCCCTTTACTCCATCTGCACACAGAGCAAACACACACACACACCCTTTACTCCATCTGCACACAGAGCAAACACACACACACCCTTAACTCCATCTGTACACAGAGCAAACACACACACACTCCCTTTACTCCATCTGCACACAGAGCAAACACACACACACAGTACATTGACTTTACACAGGGCAGACAGCACGCACATTGTACAGTGACGTTACACAGAGCAAACTGCACACACACACTGCACGCTGACTACATAGAGTCATACACTGTGCTTTAGAGTGAATGACTTTCCTCTGCTGTTGATGCTGTCCTTTTAGGGTCCTGTTTAGTTTCCTGTTTAATTCTATCTTCCAGTGAATCCCACAAGATGGCTGCCCATACGGGAATATCTCCACCACCCTGTCTAGCAGCGGGGAAGTGGCAGAGTGAGGAAGACTTGGGTTTTTGTTAAAGGTAGCATCTTGGTCAATTATGTTTGCTAAGGATTTATTTTAGTTTGACCATTATTCTTAACACAGTCATGTAAAAATTCAACCTCTTCAAGCTGAATTAATTGCAGGGCAGCACATGCACAAAAGGAAGCAAAAGCATGACCTCTTCTCTACTAATTTAAAGCCTTGGATGTGAATGTAGAATGTTTATGCACACATTTTTTAACATTCCCTTCAGGAGATAAATCTTTCCATTATCACCAATTAGGAATGAGAAACCGCCTGTTAAGAGTCAGATTAATGTCATGATTAGAACAAAAACCATTGTATACACAGTGGAGACCCTAGACTGGGTTTGAGCAACTCTGGTGTTGATGACAATACCACTAAGTTGCCACTAGAGGCAGACATTCCATTATTTTAGAGTCATAGTAATAATCCACTCAAATGAATACATCCTGCCTCATGCTTTATGCTGACCTCAGTTTTTTCCACTTGCAATGGGACAGTGAGTAATCTATGATGTTAATCAGATTGTGATATATCTGTTCTCTTGAAAAATATATCATCAAAATGATCTGGAACAGAGGAAGTTAGTTTGTGTGTGTGTGTGTGTGTGTGTGTGTGTGTGTGTGTGTGTGTGTGTGTGTGCGTGTGTGTGTGTGTGCGTGTATGTGTGTGTGTGTGTGTGTGTCATTCCCTAACTTTGTATGTAGGTCTGTGTTTCATTTGCTAATGTGTGTGTGCATGTATGTATGTGTGTGTGAGTGTGTGTACTCTGCAAGCATAAATGGTCCATGTATTAGCAGTTGCTTACACGCTTTATGTTGTATTTATGTTGGCTGAGGACAAAAAGAGATGTTGGCGCAACTAGAGAACACTGTTCTACATCAAAACAAAAAGGGAGCAGTCACGCACACACAGGGTGACCATGGTGACCATTTGACTATCTTCCCCCTGATTGGTGGATTGGTCATTGACCCACCTCTCTCTTTACGGCATCTGTTCCACAGTGTAAATGGTAGTGCTTTTGCTTTGTAACTAAATTGGGTTAATCATTAACCTACACTTAAGTACACACCCTTTACACTTTAGCCCTACTTGGGAATAAGGAAAACCCCCTACGTCATCAACCTATGCAGAATGCATGAGAGATTTAAGGACAGCGAGACAGGGAAAGAGAGAGAGACGGTCTCATATGTTTATCTCACACCAGAGAAGAGATGCTGGTTTTTCCGGCAGTCCCCTCTCTGTGGATACTGCTCTTTGGGGGTTCATATCCACCTCTTTTATCTCAATCACCTCATCAGCCGGTGCCCACTGGTGGCATATGAAATGCTGTGGAATTTGGCCATGTTATTAAAGTAGGCTGCTGCTGGCTCCCCCTGTGCCGGTGTGACACTGAAACCCAGAAGGACGCATGCGTGACAGACCAGCTGAAGGAAGGGGGGATGAGAGCAGTGCCGAAGGAAGGGGGGATGAGAGCAGTGCAGCTACCTCCGGAGCTCCAGATCTACGATGATAGAAAGCAGGCCTTTCCTCCCTCGCTCTCTTCTTCATTCTCTCTCTCCGTCTCCCTCCTCTCCTTCCTGTCTTTCTCAAATTCAAATTCAAATGTGCTTTACTGGCATGACAAGATAATCTTGTATTGCTGAAGCATAAAAAACACATACAATACAAAAGTAAACAAAGACAATATTAACACAAACACATTTACCCATATTGAACAGATGTTTAAAAAAAATCTCAGGACAGCAGGGCCATAAACTCTCTCTCTCTCTCTCTCTCTCTCTCTCTCTAATTCTCTCTCTCTATCATTTTGTCTCTCTGTTGCTCATCTAGTGCATCATCGTGGTGTTGTTTGTTTAAATCATTGTTGCCAACTTGACAGCTCTGACACTAGATTTAGTGACTGTTTCTAATGACAAATCTGCCGACTTTTTTGACCATCTGGGACATTGTTGGTCATTCCAGTGCATCTGGAGAATAATTTGGTTTGGTGGTGTGGAGTCCAGATTTGAGCCAATTGCCAATCATTCAGCAAGCACAGAGCAGCACATAAGCATGGCCTGTCCCTCCTCCAATGGCAGCAAGGCTGAAGAGAGGGAGGGTCTCTGTCAGTAGGCAAGTTAGGGTGTATGATGTCATCAATATGCAAATGAGCTCATGGCCTTGTCTAGGAACTTCCTGTCCAGCCAAAAGCTGCTTTCCTTGGGAAAACGCAGGCAGCAGTTTTGCCCATTTTCGTCTGTCAGAGAGAATCAGAGGTGCAGCATCGGTTAATGAACAAAGTAGAACCATAAAACCATTACAGGTTCCATAACACAATGGTTCTTCAATAGAAGCACAGATAGGTTCCCATGTGATTAGAAGAGAAGTGCCCCAGTTGAAGCTTCCTTCCTTTGACTGTAATGCATTGCATCATGTGTGTTTGAGGCAGGGTTACCTCTGGCCTTTCCACAGTGGCCACATCACCAGCAGCATGTGAGAGCAATCTTTCTGTCATCACATATCAAAGGTTAAGGTGTTGCATTCTGCTACTGCAGCAAAGGATCCTTTCTCTACAATAACTCCATCAAGTCAAAACTTAGCTAATTATTTCCTGGGAGTTTTCTTCTGTCCACAAGAGTCACCACTGATTAAGTACTGCTGCAAAAAACATACATTTTCCAGAGAGCAGTTTATGTTCAAAGCCAAGGTGACTCCTTGTGACGTGCTGTTATGTATTGTGTTAGTGTTAGCGCATGCTTCTGAAAGTTGGGAAGTCAAGACAAGCAAAACATTTTTGTGGATGGCTAACTTGTCCCTTGACATAAAGTCAATGAGAGAGGTCAGCAAAGGTGTGTGTGTGAGACAGAGAGATTGTGTGTGTGTGTCTGTGTGTGTGTGAGACAGAGAGATTGTGTGTGTGTGTGTGTGTGTGTGTGTGTGTGTGTGTGTGTGTGTGTGTGAGAGTGTGTGTGTGTGTGTGTGTGTGTGTGTGTGTGTGTGTGTGTGTGTGTGTGTGTGTGATCATGGACTTCCTTATCAGTGTAAAGAAGCTGCAGAAAAATTCTCCTATGTAAATATTATGGGGTATTTTGCAGTTGTTACAGGTCAGAAAAAGACACTACAGCACAATGAAAAGTCATATGAAAGTAGATGAACAATCTCACAGAACCCTGGCAGCTGTTCCTTATGGCACTGCAGGAAGATTACAGTACTCTGTCAGGGAACTGGGATTATTTTTCATGCGGGGCATGAGACAATGTGAAGTATTCTAAGGTTGTTTTGGGATTGGATTTAACCTTGACTGGAAAAACACCGAAACAGGCACAACAGGCTTGTCCGTTGGAGTGCTGTGGACATCGTTTTGCTCCTGCTCCTCTGCTGCTGCACAAACTCACTTCCTGTCAGTCGGTAAATGACATTAGTGTTAACCACACTGTGCTGCGCAGGGGTGTGGAAACAAAGCAGTGCAAAGTGTTGCAATGCGGTGAGGCTGAGGGGGTTAACCACCGTGAAGCGGTTTACGTGTGAATCTTCGAGTATACACCAATCAGCCATAACATTCTGACCACCTGCCTTATATTGTGTAGTTCCCCCATTTGCCACCAAAACAGCACTGACCCATCGAGGCATGGTCTCCAATAGACCTCTGAAGGTGTGCTGTGGTATCTGGCACCAAGACGTTAGCAGCAGATCCTTTAAGTCCTGTAAGTTGCGAGGTGGGGCCTCCATGGATTGGACTTTTTTGTCCAGCACATCCCACAGATGCTCGATTGGATTGAGATGTGGGGAATTTGGAGGCCAAGTAAACACCTTGAACTCGTTGTTGTGTTCCTCAAACCTTTCCTGAACTATTTTTGCTTTGTGGCAGGGTGCATTATCCTGCTGAAAGAGGCCACTGCCATCAGGGAATACCATTTCCATGAAAGGGTGTACATGGTCTGCAACAATGCAATGAACACTCCACAAGAGCTGCAGTTTTGGAGATGCTCTGACACAGTCGTCTTGCCATCACAATTTGGCCCTTGTCAAAGTCGCTCAAATCCTTACGCTTGCCCATTTTTCCTGCTTCTAACACATCACCTTTGAGGACAAAATGTTCACCTGCTGCCCAATATATCCCACCCACTGACAGGTGCCATGATAATGAGGTAATTTGTGTTATTCACTTCACCTGTCAGTTGCCATAATGTTATGGCTGATCGGTGTATAAACATGTAGAGACAGCGACTCCTATATAAGTCAATGGAGACAACCTCAGAACCAGAAAGTGTGATTATGGCCACCCATTGTGGATGCGCAGTTGTCTCCTGAGTCACATGCTCAAACAAAAAGACAACAAATTTATTTTTAGAGTAAATAAACAAGAATTTGTCTTACAGCAGAGATTAATGCCGAGTTTTTGTTCTTGCATGTGAAATTTATGATAAATATAAAATGCATTATTTCAATGTAGTCTACATCACAAAATTGCTGTATTTTGGCTACTGTCTATATTAATATGATTTCAATAAAGGCAATTACGGAAGTGAAGTCTAGTGTACAGTGGTATATTAAAAGACATCGTGAAGATATTGAGAGATAACCTTTGCAGTAGTGCATGCTGTTAGGGAATTAAGATTAATCAATGTAGGTGATTGTTTGTTGTAAGGGATATAAAGGGTTAAAAGGGGATTTCGCAACCTCAGATTAAAGTTGGACAGCAGTTGCATATAAATTGTTGTAGCAGACTCAAACAAACAGCATGGACATGTATGAATATATGAAGCCAGTCCGTTTGCTTCTTTGCACATTTCCACAGTTACTATATAGGATTACATAGGTTGAAGCTGTACAGCAACACATCGTCAAGATGTCTTGATACTAGCCAAGCTAGGGTTTACTCCTCTTTGTCTTCTCACTGCCGTGAAAGTAATTCTCTCCTGTTTACCATCATAAAAACTAACACGGACGCATTTAAAACGCTGTTTCAATGCATGTATGTACGTATGTATGTCTTGTGTAGCTACTTAACATGTATAATAATAACACATGCTATATGATTAAATCAAACATAAAAAGGGAGGTGTGGGACAGGTCATTAACAGTGAGAACCAAATTTACAAGTTATACAAAAACAATGTACTACTATTTACAAAATGATTCTCACCCAGACATCCTACGCTTGATTTACAACAACCTCCGCAACCCAAAATATAAATACTTACAAATTTCTTACACGCACTTTTCATACCCTGAACTGAATTTACCAACCCTCGACCCCTGCGCTAGTGAGAGCGACCGGATCCATTTAGCAACTATGCCATTAGCCTTGGAACGATAGGGGTAATCTGGCTGGGCTACAGCTCTTACTGTGTGTGAGCTGTGATCAAACGTATCTTTGCAGATGAGCTTTTGTATTTATGACAATACATATATTAACAAATGTGTCAATTACTGTAGGCTATGTCCATTTAAAGTAGTGTATCAATAGCTGGAACAGAATGTTCCATCACCCTGCAGGGGAGTGTCAGGACCACATGTCATGAGGCAGTTGGACTACCCCTATAACCGATGTCTGCGTTTAGGACACTTCGGTCAGTCCTCGGTTCGCATTACCCGTACGTAACTATAGTTTACGAGCCTATTTGTGTTCCAGTACACACAGAGGCCATTTACACGACCAACATAATCACTTTGGTATAGTGTCTTAGTATAAGAGATAATTAATAAATGATCAGGGGTCCAACTTTCTTTATTTGACTCAACAAACGGTTACTTTCATACAGATTGACCGACGTGATACTGCGTGATCAAATGAGTGTACGGATGTAAATGATTACAGATTTAAATAGTGAGTCATGACAACAAAGGGAGGTCCAACTCCGTTTCTGGAACTCGACGGAGAGGGAGGGTGAAGAGGAGAACAGACGGCGAACATGGAACACTGCATTAAGACAGTCGGATGAACCAATGACGAAAATATGTCTTTTAAATACACAATAAACCTCTTGTGTCTTCTCGTTACATGCCAAGGTAAATATGTTTGTCATTTTTCGCAAACTAAGACACATGCCGTAGGATATTGATTGAAATGTGTGTTGTGTGTAGCTTAGCGTTCGCTAGCTGGCACAACGTAGCGATACCTGGAACTTCCTCATAGCTTTATTTGCACATATTTGGGAGGCCTTGATTATGAAAATATATCGTATTTAATTGCTATGTAGTCGCAGAGTTGTTGTTTATTGCTAGTCGCATTGCTGCTGTATTTACTTGTTTTAGATCGTGATGTCGGTAATTAAATATTAACTGCGGGGCATTTTACACATATTAACATACATGTCGTTCAATATATTGCACCTACGATCAAAATAGCTAGCCTGGTAGTTTTTTGTCACAGTCATGCCTGGACTTAAAGGTGTCTAGTGAGTTATGATCTGTTCCACGCAGCACGGTTTACCTCCACGTATGCAGCGGATACTGCTGCACTGGCGCGGCCCGAGAATGTGCGTGTGGAGTCGGTGAATGTGGACTGCGTACTCCGCTGGAGTCCCGGGAGTCGTAGCCAGACTGTGGAATATGCGGTGCAGTATAACAAGTGAGTAGGCCTGCACTTTTCGCTTTATCATTCTGCGATAGGGCATTATCGAATTTCCATTATCAAGTGCGCTACATTTCAAGTTGTAGGACTTTGTTTGTTTGTTTGTTTGTTTGTTTGTTTGTTTTAAGTACGAAAAATTCACAGCAGCCCCAGGTTGAATCATGTTGTAGATTATATCCCCAGTATATTCAGTGTTATGTCCGCAGAACTTGACAGGTATGGTCACTTCATTATTGTTTGCAATTCTACAATCGCAAAGTTCTGAATGGACATGGTTGTAAATGGCGTGAATAATTTATAACAAATGTCATAAATTATATTTGCAGTTTATGAAAATATCTCTGAATCAAGGCCGAAACCACCCCCCGAAAAAATCTTAATTATTATCTATAATT
>JAFBMS010000833.1:55000-57567 GCA_019788955.1 Albula glossodonta
CAAGTTATATTTACTTTAGGAGAGTCAGGAGGCAAGGCTGTCTTAACTTGTGGTGTTGGAACAGGTTTGGGAGCTGTAGTTTTTTGTTTTCTAGACATGAACAACAACATAAGATGATGAAAATGATGGGTTTGCATCAGGCTTCAGTCAAAGCACGTTTCAGATCAACAAGGCTGCGCAGACATGTCAATCTTTATTCTACACACCGTGTGTGTGTGTGTGTGTGTGTGTGTTTGTGTGTGTTTAGTAACATTTTGTTGTGTATGGGCCATTAGCCACAGGAGTATGTTTCGCCATGTGTGTGTGTGGCTGTGCAGTCACAATGTCAAAGGGAAGCTATGCAGAGGACCTGCACAGTCACAGGGTAACAGACGGCCATCTGCGCAGCTGCAGGCATATGGGAAGCTGATGGCGCAGTGGGTGGGGTGAAGCTGCGCAGCAGTGAAGGGATGCAGGTTTTATTAAATCCCGTCTCTCTGTCTCTGTCGTGCAGCTCGTTTGGGTCCCCCGAATGTGTCGCTGTCCGGCCTGCCCAATTTCTTGACCGTAAAAATCACAGACCCCTGCCCCAATATCAAGCTCCTGAACGACGTGGAGTACAGGCTGCTGTACTGGGAGGAGAATGCCGAGCCCAAAGTGAGTTCCAACACACACACACACATACACACACACACACACACACACACAGAGGTATAAACCGGGCACTATCACTCTGAACTGCACTGCTTTCACCAGGCTTACAGCAGAGAGGTATAAACCTGGCACTATCACTCTGAACTGCACTGCTTTCACCAGGCTTACAGCAGAGAGGTATAAACCTGGCACTATTGCTCTGAACTGCACTGCTTTCACCAGGCTTACAGCAGAAAGGTATAAACCTGGCATTATCACTCTGAACTGCACTGCTTTCACCAGGCTTACAGCAGAGAGGTATAAACCTGGCACTATCACTCTGAACTGCACTGCTTTCACCAGGCTTATAGCAGAGAGGTATAAAACTGGCACTATCACTCTGAACTGCACTGCTTTCACCAGGCTTACAGCAGAGAGGTATAAACCTGGCACTATCACTCTGAACTGCACTGCTTTCACCAGGCTTACAGCAGAAAGGTATAAACCTGGCATTATCACTCTGAACTGCACTGCTTTCACCAGGCTTACAGCAGAAAGGTATAAACCTGGCAATATCACTCTGAACTGCACTGCTTTCACCAGGCTTACAGCAGAAAGGTATAAACCTGGCATTATCACTCTGAACTGCACTGCTTTCACCAGGCTTACAGCAGAGAGGTATAAACCTGGCACTATCACTCTGAACTGCACTGCTTTCACCAGGCTTACAGCAGAGAGGTATAAACCTGGTACGGTCATTCTAAACATGAGCCAGTGAACAGGCAGACCTACTGTGCAATGTGTCTGTTGCTAAGTGCTGTTAAGTATCCATTATGCAATGCAGGCTTGTGGGTAATGTAGTTTGTTCCCTTTGCTCCAGGAGAAGCTTTTTGTGGAGGGCTCTGCTGTGACTCTAGAAAATCTGAAGGCTGGAGTCAAGTATTGTGTACAGGTGAATTATGTCCTGTATGAAACGCACCACGTTCCGAGTGACCCCGTTTGTACTGTCATCCCGGAGTCTGGTAAGAAACAAGACTGTTTAATCTTTCATTGGTTTTACACTGTGTGTAGTAATGTATGTATATACACAGCCACACACATATACACACATGTATACTTGTGCGCGTGTGTGAGCGTCATTTTTAACCCATGCTTGGGGCGGGGGTAATTGACCTGATGTGGATATAGCCTCCCACCCCCCACATACTCATTCGCTCTCTCTCTGCAGAGGAGAAGACAGCCTTCAGGAATGTGCTGGCCGCGGCCCTGGTGGTTATTCTGCTGGGGCTGACTGCGATTGTCTGCCTGGTTTTCGGCTTTAAAAAGCAAGACAGAATAAAGGCACTTCTGCAGGCTCCAATACGCCTGCCTGACCATATCCTCCAGGTACGCACCCCCCGCTGACATTAGCCCAGGTACTTTTTGTAAAGAAGCGCCAAACAACATTGTTAGATTAACTGCAAAAGGTATGGTGTTAATGTTGTAAATACTAAATACCTGTGAATGCCTAGTAAATACTTCTGACCCTTTTTTTAACCATTGCAGAACCTCTCCACCTCTAACCTGCTGGAAACTCATTTTTCACTTCTCTCTCTCTCTTGCAGTTTTTCAGTCAGGAGGACTTTGCCCAGGTGCCGCTGTCTTCGGCCTCCACACCCAGCAAGGAGGATCTGGACATCATTATGGTCACTGACCAAGCAGCAAGCGAGGAGGAGCAGGGGGAAGAGGATCAGCTGATGTTTCCGTACGGCAGAACTCTGGAAGATTCCAGCCCTGCGTCTTCAACCTCCCAGCTCAGCCCGCCCAGCCCCTTATAGCCAGAGTCAGAGCCCCAGCTATGACCCTGGACCCTGCGGCTGCGCAGTCTGTGCCCCTGGACCCTGCGACTGCGCAGTCTGTGGCCCTGGACCCTGCGACTGCGCAGTCTGTGGCCATGGACCCTGCGACTGCGCAGT
>JAFBMS010000834.1:0-12500 GCA_019788955.1 Albula glossodonta
CACACACACACTCACTCGCACACACACACACACACTCACACACACACACACACACACACACACACACACACACACACACACACACACACACACACACACACACACACACACACACACACACACTCACAGTGTTAAGCATTATAAATTATCAAAAGGCCAGGCAACAGTGATAAACCAACAATGCAATGCATAACCAGAGTGAAGAAAAAGTTCATCCTTCACACTGAGCATTCATTAAAACGACTCTTTTAATTAAAATGACAACTACTACTGCATACAACAATATCAATAAATTCATTCTCTCATCAATCGCTAAATTTCCCACAATTCCTAGATGAGGCAGCAGTTGGCCCAATGGTTGTGGGATTCACACAGTACCCGCTGGGGTGTCACAGTGTTTGCAGTGACTCCTAGGTTTAAAATATTCTTACTTTTTAAAGTGGATAAACTCCAGGCCTGTGATAATGGTTTAAACACATTAACAGCAGAATTTAACCGCAGCGCCCACACACTCACGCCAGGTGAGGGACAGTGTGATGTCATTTCCCTGATTGGGTTGAGTGTACTCAGGGAATGAATGATCGACGTTCACTTAAACAGACACACATGTGCTGTGTACTTTTGTAAAGGACATTCTTCAGCCCAAATCTCCATAGTTATATAACTGCTGATTTTTTTACATATGGTGCATCAGTGCTGCACAGAACTGAAACGCACTGCTGTGCAGAGGTTTACTGGTGTTTATATTTATAGGTCCAGAGCACTGAGCACACGCTCCAGACGTGCTAACGTTCTGTGGTTAACATCACGAATGGAGCTGATTTAGGCCAAAGATGGGAACATTTCACTGTATCATCGAAGCAAATGGATAACCATATAATGCAAGAATAATATAGGCCTGAATGTAAAACTCAGATTAAGTGGTACATTTTGATATTACCCTATGATGCATATTTACACAAAAATGTGTGACAGAAATGAATTTTTACTATTTTAGGACAAAAATATCAAGTCCAGATACCCCTTGATGTTGTCCATTTTTACCCAGCATTCTCTCTGCTCCCATAGCAATACCCATGAACACTGCTGAGTGCCTGCTCCATTACTGGTGAGGTCTTCGTCTTTTAACCAGCCAATCAGCTTCCTTATCATATGTAACTGACCTCAATTCTACAAACATTTTCACTTCGATTTGATTTGATTTGATTTGATTTGATTTGATTTGATTTGTGATCCACAAAACCGGGACTTCAATGATCACCTGATTACCTGAGTACATTTATTGATTAGAGTTTAAGCGATCGAGTTGATTGAGCCGGGCTCATCAGGATCACACCAGCCTAGAGAGTAACGGGCAACTTGCTGAGTCCTTGCCAAGATTACAAACAGGAATGAATTAAATATTAAATTAATATTAACCACAATAGTCAATTACAAAAGTAATAATCAATTACAGCCCAATACAATACCATGCTCTATTTATTTATTTATTTGGTTCCTTCTTTCTTAATAATACATGTCTTTGTGCCATTGTGTTCCATACATTTCACTCCACACATAAGTGCACGATCGCAGTTCAGTTACTATTATAAAATGGTTAACTACAGGAACCCAAAGACACTCTTTATACTTGCAACACACAAATACTTGAAGGAAAAGTAAAATGAGGACAAAGCAACACTATGAAGTACGAGACTATAAATGAAACAAGAATAAATTAACATTCTTTTATACATCCACGGGAGGCTGTTTATACACACAGTGTTATCCCCTCCCTCTCCAGTTATTCTAATTCTAAATAAATATGGAGAGTAAAAGGCATGGATAATTCGGATAATTTGTGAGCTCCTCAGCGTGGGACACTCAAAGATGCGCATTAAACGTGCTTGAACGACCCACGCACTGCCGTATATACATCTGCCATTCACTCATAGATTCACTTTCTGTTTTTGGCAAAGACAGAATACAGTAGCGTGGGGTTGGGGAATTAAAAGAGGCAGATTATACTGCAGTCTCAGATCACCTCCATGCTGCTCACACAATGCACTTCAGCAAGAGGCCTGCACCCTCCTCTGTTACACTCTCCCACCAGCCAGCAACATTTACACCCTACATGTTACAAACAGTACTACAGGAGAGCCAGTGACTATTTTACACCCTACAGGTCACACACAGTACTGCAGGAGAGCCAGTGACTATTTTACACCCTACAGGTCACACACAGTACTACAGGAGAGCCAGTGACTATTTTACAGCCTACAGACCACACACAGTACTGCAGGAGAGCCAGTGACTATTTTACAGCCTACAGACCACACTCAGTACTACAGGAGAGCCAGTGACTATTTTACAGCCTACAGACCACACTCAGTACTACAGGAGAGCCAGCAACATTTACACCCTACATGTTACAAACAGTACTACAGGAGAGCCAGTGACTATTTTACACCCTACAGGTCACACACAGTACTGCAGGAGAGCCAGTGACTATTTTACAGCCTACAGACCACACTCAGTACTACAGGAGAGCCAGTGACTATTTTACACCCTACAGGTCACACACAGTACTACAGGAGAGCCAGTGACTATTTTACAGCCTACAGACCACACACAGTACTGCAGGAGAGCCAGTGACTATTTTACAGCCTACAGACCACACTCAGTACTACAGGAGAGCCAGTGACTATTTTACAGCCTACAGACCACACTCAGTACTACAGGAGAGCCAGTGACTATTTTACAGCCTACAGACCACACTCAGTACTACAGGAGAGCCAGTGACTATTTTACAGCCTACAGACCACACTCAGTACTACAGGAGAGCCAGTGACTATTTTACAGCCTACAGACCACACTCAGTACTACAGGAGAGCCAGTGACTATTTTACAGCCTACAGACCACACACAGTACTACATGAGAGCCAGTGACTATTTTACACCCTACAGGTCACACTCAGTACTACAGGAGAGCCAGTGACTATTTTACACCCTACAGACCACACACAGTACTACAGGAGAGCCAGTGACTATTTTACAGCCTACAGACCACACACAGTACTGCAGGAGAGCCAGTGACTATTTTACAGCCTACAGACCACACTCAGTACTACAGGAGAGCCAGTGACTATTTTACAGCCTACAGACCACACTCAGTACTACAGGAGAGCCAGTGACTATTTTACACCCTACAGGCCACACACAGTACTACAGGAGAGCCAGTGACTATTTTACAGCCTACAGACCACACTCAGTACTACAGGAGAGCCAGTGACTATTTTACACCCTACAGGTCACACTCAGTACTACAGGAGAGCCAGTGACTATATTACACCCTACAGGCCACACACAGTACTACAGGAGAGCCAGCAACATTTACACCCTACAGGTCACACACAGTACTACAGGAGAGCCAGCAACATTTACACCCTACAGGTCACACTCAGTACTACAGGAGAGAGCCAGTGACTATTTTACACCCTACAGGTCACACACAGTACTACAGGAGAGCCAGTGACTATTTTACACCCTACAGGTCACACACAGTACTACAGGAGAGCCAGCAACATTTACACCCTACAGGCCACACACAGTACTACAGAAAAGCCAATGACTATTTTACACCCTACAAGCCTGCCTATAGTTAAACCAACACCCAAGTCATACCAAAAAAAGACTCTTGACCTGAAGGGAGGTCTTCACATCCCATTGCCTGGCTACCAGGGTCAGAGCCACTTGCACACACATGCAGTTATTTGTCTGCATCGTTCACATTCCAAATGCCTATCAAATGCACTTTGACCCTGATACTGACATCACACAGATCTGGGCTTTCAGATAAATGATGTACCCATCATTCAGTATGGAAATAAAAACAGAGAACTGCTCCATCTATTTCCCCCTCAATAACAGCGTCCCTAGACTCTTGTCACTGGTCCCAAAGAGCCTCACAGTGTGCTTGTTTCTGATCTCAGCTCTCCATGTGGTGGTGGTGGGGGGGGGGGGGGGGGGTTAGGAAATGAACAGAGAGTGAACTGCTTCACAGATGTGTCTTGAGAGCTCAGGTTACAGGAATGGAAATTTGTTTATTTGCATTTGCTGAGTGAGTTTGGACAGAACACTGCCTCCACTGCCTGCTGAGGTTATACTCCTGATTTGCTTGGCCTGATCCGGGATATCCAGAGGCATTTTCATGACTTGCTTTACGCCAGCTTTACGACAGCTTTACATAAGCTTAACATAAGCCTTACACCAGCTTTACAGCAGTTTTACGCCAGTGGACCTCAGTCCTGGTGGACCACTGGGCCTGCTGCCTGTCATTTTCACCTCACATATCTCAACCAGCTCTGAGTCCTGTGGGGCGAGTTTGAAAATGAGAGGAATTAACAGGTGGCGTCATCAAGTCACAGATCTGAATCAAAGTTTGTGCTTTGCTGTATAGCTCCACCTATTTCGAGGTTCAGGAACCCTCATGCTCCAATCAATAGCTCAGACAGAAGAATGATAATAATAATACCATTTTTTATTTCCATTTACAAAATTCACAAGATGCCAATGAATAATGTATACATTTTTATGAAATGATACTGTTTTTACAGTAATTCCAAGCTCTTATCATTGTTGCGATGAGCAAGCAGAGCTGGGCAGACTGAGTGTCACTGTGGCGGCTGTCACAGGATGGCGGGGGACGCAGGAGCTCTCCTGGGATGAGGGGCTACTCCATTAACACCTGTGTACCTGTGAACTCAGAGCTGCCCCCTGTGGGCCGGTAACGGTGGCGTCACAGCGCTGACGTGGCTCGGATTTTTAAGCCGCAGTGGGGCAGGTGTGTGTATCACAGTGCGTTAAGCCACAGTGGGGCAGGTGTGTGTATCACAGCGTGTTAAGCCGCAGTGGGGCAGGTGTGTGTATCACAGCGTGTTAAGCCACAGCGGGACAGGTGTGTGTATCACAGTGCGTTAAGCCGCAGTGGGGCAGGTGTGTGTATCACAGTGCGTTAAGCCGCAGCAGGACAGGTGTGTGTATCACAGTGCGTTAAGCCGAAGTGGGGCAGGTGTGTGTATCACAGCGCGTTAAGCCGCAGTGGGGCAGGTGTGTGTATCACAGCGTGTTCAGCCGCAGTGGGGCAGGTGTGTGTATCACAGCGTGTTAAGCCACAGCGGGACAGGTGTGTGTATCACAGCGTGTTAAGCCGCAGTGGGGCAGGTTTGTGTATCACAGCGCGTTAAGCCGCAGTGGGGCAGGTGTGTGTATCACAGTGCGTTAAGCCGCAGTGGGGCAGGTGTGTGTATCACAGCGTGTTAAGCCGCAGTGGGGCAGGTGTGTGTATCACAGTGCGTTAAGCCGCAGCGGGACAGGTGTGTGTATCACAGTGCGTTAAGCCGCAGTGGGGCAGGTTTGTGTATCACAGCGCGTTAAGCCGCAGCGGGACAGGTGTGTGTATCACAGTGCGTTAAGCCGCAGTGGGGCAGGTTTGTGTATCACAGCGCGTTAAGCCGCAGCGGGACAGGTGTGTGTATCACAGTGCGTTAAGCCGCAGTGGGGCAGGTTTGTGTATCACAGCGCGTTAAGCCACAGCAGGACAGGTGTGTGTATCACAGCGTGTTAAAAATGATTTATCCTCATAAACAGGCAGCCCCTGATTAGTGGCAGCTTGTGAGAGAATAGCGCGCTTCAGTCACCCTTACAAAAGCTGGATTTCTGCTCTGGAGATGGCTAGCCAATCAGCATAAACGATGATGCTGGTTTGCGTCCGCCCAAAGCCCTCCCTGGGATTGATATGTGTCTGTACCTGAGCTGCATGACTCACACCCCCACCCCCTGCTGACAATCATGTTCCACAGAGTGACAGACACTGACAAATAAGATGAGCTCTGGCTTCACTACCCACAATGCTCTCTGTCTCAAGCATTATTACAGAGCTGCAATTTGTGGTTGACAGCCTCCTACAAAAGGAGAAAGAGAGAGAGAGAGAGAGAGAGAAATACACCAAAAAGAAAGAGCTACAGAGAAAGAGAGATGGCAGGCCAGACAGCTGAAGAGAGAGAGGATGGCAGAGATGGAGAGGAGGCAGAATGAGAGCGAGAGCTCTGACCTCTTCAGCCTGTTTCATCTCTCACAACAACAGAGACACTCTCAACACTGAGACAACAGAGACACTCTGCACACTGAGACAACAGAGACACTCTCAACACTGAGACAGCAGAGACACTCTGCACACTGACACAACAGAGACACTCTGAACACTGACACAACAGAGACACTCCGCACACTGAGACAACAGAGACACTCTCAACACTGAGACAACAGAGACACTCTGCACACTGAGACAACAGAGACACTCTGAACACTGACACAACAGAGACACTCCGCACACTGAGACAACAGAGACACTCTGAACACTGAGACAACAGAGACACTCTGCACACTGAGACAACAGAGACACTCTGAACACTGACACAACAGAGACACTCTGCACACTAACACAACAGAGACACTCTGAACACTGACACAACAGAGACACTCCGCACACTGAGACAACAGAGACACTCTGAACACTGAGACAACAGAGACACTCTGCACACTGAGACAACAGAGACACTCTGCACACTGTCCATACAGTACCTCCATCTTCAAAGTAAATCTGGAGTATCCCTTTGAAACATAAAATAAATATATATAATATATAGATATAATACTTTATAACTATAAAATACTCATGTCTCCATTTCAGCTGTTTTTAGAGTGCCTGCCTCTCTAATGGTGTCATGTCAGTGTCTCTTGGCTCTGTCACCATGTGACTAACACTGTCTAATGTCATGTAATTTGGCACCATCAGCCCTTCTGTTTTTTTGTGTGTTTTTGGAGATGCGTATAAGGTTTATATATGCACACAAACACAAATGGCCATTAATCAGGAAAAAACAGACTCAGAATGACAGAATTTTTGGCAATGGGGACAATAGGTTTCACAGGGGGCTGGAAACTAATGGTGAAGCCTGGAGTGAAATACTTCAATTATACTGCATCACCAAGGTTACAAAATGTATAAGATGCAGAGCATATATATATAGGGTTTATGTCACTCAATAACAGCATCTGCTATCAAAGTCAATGATTACAGAAATTCATGTTTCTGTGGCAACACACAATGGAAACCAGTTCCTTCAATGTGCCTGCAAATGAATATGCTTCTCCATTGAACCAGGGGCTCCAACACCTTCTCAACAGTGACAGTGTAGAATAATGGTTAGGGAGCTGGGCTTGTAGCTCAGAGGTTACAGTGTAGTGTAATGGTTAGGGAGCTGGGCTTGTAGCTCAGAGGTTACAGTGTAGTGTAATGGTTAGGGAGCTGGGCTTGTAGCTCAGAGGTTACAGTGTAGTATAATGGTTAGGGAGCTGGGCTTGTAGCTCAGAGGTTACAGTGTAGTGTAATGGTTAGGGAGCTGGGCTTGTAGCTCAGAGGTTACAGTGTAGTGTAATGGTGAGGGAGCTGGGCTTGTAGCTCAGAGGTTACAGTGTAGTGTAATGGTTAGGGAGCTGGGCTTGTAGCTCAGAGGTTACAGTGTATTGTAATGGTTAGGGAGCTGGGCTTGTAGCTCAGAGGTTACAGTGTAGTATAATGGTTAGGGAGCTGGGCTTGTAGCTCAGAGGTTACAGTGTAGTGTAATGGTTAGGGAGCTGGGCTTGTAGCTCAGAGGTTACAGTGTAGTGTAATGGTGAGGGAGCTGGGCTTGTAGCTCAGAGGTTACAGTGTAGTGTAATGGTTAGGGAGCTGGGCTTGTAGCTCAGAGGTTACAGTGTAGTGTAATGGTTAGGGAGCTGGGCTTGTAGCTCAGAGGTTACAGTGTAGTGTAATGGTTAGGGAGCTGGGCTTGTAGCTCAGAGGTTACAGTGTAGTATAATGGTTAGGGAGCTGGGCTTGTAGCTCAGAGGGTACAGTGTAGTGTAATGGTTAGGGAGCTGGGCTTGTAGCTCAGAGGTTACAGTGTAGTATAATGGTTGGGGAGCTGGGCTTGTAGCTCAGAGGTTACAGTGTAGTATAATGGTTAGGGAGCTGGGCTTGTAGCTCAGAGGTTACAGTGTAGTGTAATGGTTAGGGAGCTGGGCTTGTAGCTCAGAGGTTACAGTGTAGTATAATGGTTAGGGAGCTGGGCTTGTAGCTCAGAGGTTACAGTGTAGTGTAATGGTGAGGGAGCTGGGCTTGTAGCTCAGAGGTTACAGTGTAGTGTAATGGTTAGGGAGCTGGGCTTGTAGCTCAGAGGTTACAGTGTAGTGTAATGGTTAGGGAGCTGGGCTTGTAGCTCAGAGGTTACAGTGTAGTGTAATGGTTAGGGAGCTGGGCTTGTAGCTCAGAGGTTACAGTGTAGTATAATGGTTAGGGAGCTGGGCTTGTAGCTCAGAGGGTACAGTGTAGTGTAATGGTTAGGGAGCTGGGCTTGTAGCTCAGAGGTTACAGTGTAGTATAATGGTTAGGGAGCTGGGCTTGTAGCTCAGAGGTTACAGTGTAGTATAATGGTTAGGGAGCTGGGCTTGTAGCTCAGAGGTTACAGTGTAGTGTAATGGTTAGGGAGCTGGGCTTGTAGCTCAGAGGTTACAGTGTAGTATAATGGTTAGGGAGCTGGGCTTGTAGCTCAGAGGTTACAGTGTAGTGTAATGGTTAGGGAGCTGGGCTTGTAACTCAGAGGTTACAGTGTAGTGTAATGGTTAGGGAGCTGGGCTTGTAGCTCAGAGGTTACAGTGTAGTGTAATGGTTAGGGAGCTGGGCTTGTAGCTCAGAGGTTACAGTGTAGTGTAATGGTTAGGGAGCTGGGCTTGTAGCTCAGAGGTTACAGTGTAGTATAATGGTTAGGGAGCTGGGCTTGTAGCTCAGAGGTTACAGTGTAGTGTAATGGTTAGGGAGCTGGGCTTGTAGCTCAGAGGTTACAGTGTAGTATAATGGTTAGGGAGCTGGGCTTGTAGCTCAGAGGTTACAGTGTAGTGTAATGGTTAGGGAGCTGGGCTTGTAGCTCAGAGGTTACAGTATAGTATAATGGTTAGGGAGCTTTAGCTTGTAGCTAAAGTTTTGACATTTGTAACCTCCCTGCCACCCCAACATGTTCTCAAAATGAATAGTATTTCTTCCATTTTGTATTTTGGGAAAATGTATCATCAAAATTAACCCCTTTTTATCCCCAACAAATCTTCCTCAGTGGGAACACACGTCTTTGGTGGGTGAAATGCTACGGAGTCAGATTTGCTTCAGCGCTGTCATGGAAACACATCCGGAGCTTCTCAGAGGACCCCCTGTAACTCCGGAGTTCCAGTGACACCTTCACAACGTCAACAAAAGGAAGAGACTCCTCCATGTGAAGGTAAACGCGGCGCGCGGAGCGTGGCGGTGACGAAGCGCGCGTGGGATGGACAGCATGGCGGCGAGGAGCGCTGAAGCTCGGGAATCTGCTGCTGACTGCGTGGGAGGTGCTGCGCTCTGGGGATCTATCACCACAGATTCTACACGCACACCAGATATCCACACCCTTTTATTTCTAATTATATACGTCCCTATTCTCAATTCTGAATTCCACAGTGTATTTTCATTACCTTGCATTACACATTACAGGCATTTAGAGGAGACGTTTCCAGCATAATTTCCACTTTAGGACAGTACAAGTGCATTGACCTGTTTTAATATAACAGCAAGACCTGCTAACAGCAGTCTCAGACCAGTGAGGACATGTAGAATCATTAATATAGTGATAAACATTAGGGGTACTAGTGCAGTGCATTACATAGCAACCCAACCTGCAACATCTGTCCATTACACTACACTGACATCCACATCCAGCACCACGGACAGCAGCCAGCAACCTCCTCCAGGACCACGGACAGCAGCCTCACAACAGAGGCTGGTTTAGTTCCTGATCTCGGAAGTCTTGGTCACCTGGTCAGCCCTGGTTATAAAGACACTGTAGACTGTGAGGGAGACACCTACAGGAGTATAGTCTGTGCTGGCCCTTCCCACAAAATCCTATGCTTGGTTTGTTTCATTGCTATTTGCAATGGCGTATTTGTGTGTGTGTTTATCTGATTGCATAACTCACTCATACACTTATGCACACACATACATATGCACACACTGTGTGTTTGTATGGGTGTGTGAGTGTTTGTGTGTGTATGTGTTTGTCTAGCACAGTTTTGATCCTTTTGCAGACATGTTGAGAAATAAAACCACAGCATGGGCCAGTGTTCCCTTCAGGCATCACACACGCTCCCATCCAATCACAATCTAGCAGCACAGGCACCCATCCAATCACAATCCAGCAGCACAGGCTCCCATCCAATCACAATCCAGCAGCACAGTCTCCAATGTCACACAATGCACCCCCTTGTCAACACCCAACCCCACCAAGGAAACAACTGTCTCTGCATAACCCACCCTTTATGATGATACATTTTACATACCTTCTAAATGGGCAAAAAAGGGCACAATGTGAAAGAGCCGTAGTCAGGCAAGCAGCCCGCGGGCTACCCCTTAAAACAAACTCACCACACACACACACACACACACACACAGGAACTATCATTCTGCACTGAATATAATGCTGCACTCAGATTATACAGTTTCATAACCTGCTAAACAGCTGATTACAGTCTATTAGTGATATAATATATTGTAAAAAAAAACACACACATTTTTAAATTGTGTCAGAGGGAGAAGCAGCAGCAAACAGGCAGTCAACCCCCCCACCCCCCATGGTTGTCTGTGTTGCCGTGGTAACAGCAAAGCTCTTTTTTTAAGCGATGTGGCCTCCACTGTGGGGGGGGGGGGGGGCACAGTGCCCACCAGAGTCACGGGCACAGACACAGCGTAGCCCAAACCGCCCTTCGCCCGTCATCTGCCATGTCGGTGTCCCTGAGCCAATTACCTGCCAGGCATGATGAGCGACCAGCACCCCGCTAACGACCCCACAGCCTGACACTTCAGCTGGGAGGACAGCTGGGCGCACTCGCACATGCCTCATGCAAGTTCTACCTCAAAACTGAACCTGCAGAGTAATGAGGAGCTGCCATTCTTTCCCCAAAGTATTTCAAACTAAAATTATTTCAATTAACTTTCTAAAAATATCATTTAATGGATACAGAGTTACTATTCATTAAATATATAATTTAAAACAATAATACAATAGTCTTCATAATTGTGTGAAAAGATGCCGTGAATTGACAGTGTAGGGATGGTTTTAGATAATAATTGAGCATTCTAAATTGGGACAAAAATAGGGGTGACCAAAATGAAGTATTGGACATTGACTGGCAGCCCATAAGTAACTTCCAGACAGCAGCTGAAATAGAGAGCTCAGAAAAACTGCACAGCCTGAAGCTATGGGGAGATGCTCTTGCACCTCTCCATCACTCAGGCCCTGTACCCCCACAGGTGGTGGGGCTGCTCCTGTTATGTTAGTGGTAGAAAGTTAGCATTGAAACATTAGCAGTAGAATGTCAGCACTGAAACGTTAGCAGTAGAATGTCAGCACTGAAACGTTAGCAGTGGAATGTTAGCATGGGACTGTTAGCGCAGGAACGTTAGCATGGGACTGTTAGCGCAGGAACGTTGGCATGGGACTGTTAGCGCAGGAACGTTAGCAGTGGAATGTTAGCACTGAAACATTAGCAGTGGAATGTTAGCACGGGACTGTTAGCGCAGGAACGTTAGCAGTGGAATGTTAGCACTGAAACATTAGCAGTGGAATGTTAGCATGGGACTGTTAGCGCAGGAACGTTAGCAGTGGACTGTTAGTGGTGGAATGTTAATACTTGAATGCTAGCAGTGGATCGTACTGCAGGACTTTAGCTGCAGTGCGTTAGCAATAGAGTGTAACTGGCAGAACATTAGCGATAGAGCATTAGCTGCAGAACGTTAATGGTGGAACTTTAGCTGCAGCTACCAGCAGAACACAAATCAGCAGAGAGTCAGCAGTACAAAGCTTGTGCAGGAACACTGGCGGATGGACATTAGCTGCAAAATGTTACTGGCAGACTTAACGCTAAAGACTGAATGCCAGCATAACAGCAGGAGCTGAAATTCAAAATGGCTTCTCCAGGCCCAGACTGGCTACAAAACCAGCTGGACACGTGAAACACAGTGTTCAGTATTGATTTCCACCATTCTGAGCAGTCTCCTGGCAACAAGATGACTATCTTGTACAACTATTCTCTCGAACAGTCTTGGTTGTAGGATAGATCTTCAAAACACTATTAGGGCCATCAACCAAACCTAAGCAACAGATCTGCCCCAACTCATTTGGAGCAAGCAGTGGAGAAACAAGACAGACTCTTGTAACAAATATAATGCGCATGTAGGGGAATACTTTATGCAATGCACACTAAAATGTGAAATAGAAAGAGAAGCTCATATACACGCTAAAATCGGTAGTCCTCTTAGACTTGTTTTCTTCTGATTTTCCCCTGTGTTACACGGTGGAGTGGGGAGATTCAGTTCATCATCAGTGTGATTCATTTCCTTA
>JAFBMS010000834.1:15000-57490 GCA_019788955.1 Albula glossodonta
AGTCAAGCCTGGACATGAACCTCCAAGTGTCTCAGTTACACAACTCGCCAGGCTGATTCACACATTGCCAGTTGTGTGAGTTCATTTGAACTGCCGGATATCAGCACAGACTTTACACAAAACTTAGTTTCCTTCTGCACTACTTCCTGTTCTGCTGACCGACATAAGGCTGGAAAACCTTTAGCAGTTCCCCTTGAGCACTGAGAGCTCTGGATTTCTGTAAGTGACACTATGATGATTCTGCAAGGTGCAAGAGTGAAAAATGGGCAAAAGGAGTCAACATCCAGCTGTATCTTCACTGCTTTGATTTCAGTTTCACTGCTTTGGTTTAGGGGCAGGTTTTGGGGCAGGTTTAGGGGCAGGTTTAGGGGCAGGTTTTGGGGCAGGTTTAGGGGCAAGTTTAGGGGCAGGTTTTGGGGCGGGTTTAGGGGCGGGTTTAGGGGCAGGTTTTGGGGCGGGTTTTGGGGCAAGTTTAGGGGCAGGTTTTGGAGCGGGCTGGATGCATGGAGAAACATTCAGTTTCCAGGCCAAAAATGGGTCCATATGAAATTAATAACACACATATTCACTCCAGATATATCCTCCTATATTTTTTCCAATCCATAAATCTGAATACTGAGAGATCTTTACGTTCAAAAATTTTGATGATCAGCTTGTCCATGGACACTGATAGGATAATGGCACTGTGAGAGTCCTGCCTCTGTCACAGTCATCTACAAACACACATGGCAGCAATCTAAAAGCACAAAGCCCTCCTGTCATTTTCAACCCCAGCTCTCCAGCTACATTCTGTCTGTCATCACACACTTATGAAAAATGATCAAGCACTTTACAGTGCAATTAGCGGAGGTTTGAGTTCTGCAAAAAAAAAATTTCAATTATTTGAAATAGCCTGTTTGTATGTGTAAAAAAAACCATACAATGTGGAGCACAAGAGCATTTAACCTTCTCTGGTCTACCAGCACAGGGAGACATTCACGGGAGCGCTTCAGACTGTAAACGTATTCAAACCGGCATCCAGCCATCGGAACAGCAACAATTTATCACAGGTGATTCAGCAGATTCCCTGTCACTGTGCTGACCATAAATCACTCTTATATTGTAATCTCCATCATACAGTCCCTCTGCATTCCACAGTAAGGATAATCTTAATTCCTGAATATCTGGCCGTATTATTGGTGGGCCGTTTGCTTTGCCATAGGCTGCAGCAGTCCCATTTCCCCCAATCCATGTAGAATACTAACAACTAAACCATCTGCTGAGGTGTTCACAGTATTTTGGAAAACACATGGGCATTATTTTTGGGACTGTAGTTGTATATTTGTTTAACACTTATTACATACAGAAACAGTATTATCTTTCGCAGGAGGCTGCTGGGCAGGGTGTGTAGCAGTCAAATGGCTGCTGGGCAGGGTGTGTAGCAGTCAAATGGCTGCTGGGCAGGGTGTGTAGCAGTCAAATGGCTGCTGGGCAGGGTGTGTAGCAGTCAAATGGCTGCTGGGCAGGGTGTGTAGCAGTCAAATGGCTGCTGGGCAGGGTGTGTAGCAGTCAAATGGCTGCTGGGCAGGGTGTGTAGCAGTGAAATGGCTGCTGGGCAGGGTGTGTAGCAGTCAAATGGCTGCTGGGCAGGGTGTGTAGCAGTCAAATGGCTGCTGGGCAGGGTGTGTAGCAGTCAAATGGCTGCTGGGCAGGGTGTGTAGCAGTGAAATGGCTGCTGGGCAGGGTGTGTAGCAGTCAAATGGCTGCTGGGCAGGGTGTGTAGCAGTCAAATGGCTGCTGGGCAGGGTGTGTAGCAGTGAAATGGCTGCTGGGCAGGGTGTGTAGCAGTGAAATGGCTGCTGGGCAGGGTGTGTAGCAGTCAAATGGCTGCTGGGCAGGGTGTGTAGCAGTCAAATGGCTGCTGGGCAGGGTGTGTAGCAGTCAAATGGCTGCTGGGCAGGGTGTGTAGCAGTCAAATGGCTGCTGATGAGGAAAGACGAGCACCGCAGTGTTTAGGCTCTTTATGGGGTTCACTCGTATGACGCATCAGTGTGCTATTTTGACGTGACAATCTGATTTGAAGAAGTACGACGGTTTTGACTGAAATGTTTATTTTGCCAATGGTTTGTGCCAGCATATTAATGCGGTTCGTGTTTACAGTTTTAAGAAAATGAGGTACAGTTTCAGAAAACATTTGAATACAACTGAAAAAACTAATGAATTATGTTTTTTAATAAATGACTCATTTAGTCTGTGAGCAAAATGCTGGATGGAGACAATGCTGGGAAAGGTCCCACTGTTTCCCATTCAAACACAGAACACTGCAGCGTGTGCCTGATTCCCACGGACAGTAAATCCATCGCACTGGCACTCGCTCTCTCCTACTTCCCCATGGAACCAACTGCTCAAAATGGCCTCAAAGCCGGGGAATTGTGGGAAGGGAAGGAGGCAGAAGTAGAGCTGGGAAAAAAAGAACTGTATAGCTCAAACACATTTACAGTCTTTCTGGGTATATGCAGCTCTGCCAAAACACACCTCCCATCATAAGTTTGAGTATTTAGCATTTCAGGGGAGACTGGCAGACAGGGCCTTTGGAATGCGTTGTGTTCATTTTTTAATAGGATAGAATATGGCCTTTGATTTAGTCTGGCCTAAAACATGTCCAGGTAGAACAGGCCTCAGACACTACTGTGAGCAAGGAACGCCACCATCCATGCAAAGCCACAAGCCTGGCTAATCATAACAGCAGCAAAAATGCTTTTTATCCTAAGGTTTAATCAGCATATGCTTAATGTTTATTTTATTGTGGTAAGTTTTATTTTAGTGCAAATACCTGAAATTGTATTTTTTGGTAATAAACAATAATTAATGGGTTTTTATTTATTATAATTCATTCGTTTTAATTGACAATTATTACAGATTTGAGCTCAAAAACAAAATGACTTCTGGAGTGTAAACAGAGCTCAACAAGTTTATGTGTCCCCATGATCATGTTTAATGAGTTATGTGTCCATAGTACCGTACGTGGACGTGCTCGGTGGAATCATATATTCATATTTATTTGTTTGCAGTTACATCTTTGGATTTTCTCAGAGGAAGATACTGTAGCTTTAATGTAAGCATATCATGTGCATCACATCATTCTTTTTTCACTGTGACATTAGGTCACAGTAATTGTTTTTCATAAGAATAGTTAGCTAATACCAGTCTTTTGACAGTCTGAAATTTTCGTATTTTAACCTGGTATCGTACAGGTTCAGTTTAGCCTGTTCTATAGGATTCATTTACCAGTTTTGAAGACAGAATTTCGCATAAGCTTTCCAAGAGATCTGGCAAGCCTACAGGTCACCAGGCATGCGACGGTGATGACGTCACCCTGGCCTACATTTCAATTTGTGCGTTGCCTACTTCACGCTGGAACTCTTAAACCGTCATCACCCAAATGCTAAGTAACTTCAGGTAGGCAAGAGAGTAGGACTTAAGAATGCGCTTTTGGAGCAGGATTGACTTCAATATTTAACAGCCTTTACGTCAGTTTTGCACTCTTCTTACTCACACTGAATCGTGTAGGCTACCTCTCCTTTCTAGCCACCTCTCACGTAACCTGTGGAGTGTATTAATTAATCATACACTGCGCTGCAGAAAAGTGTGGGATGAGGAAGCAAAGAGTGGAGCTGAATTCGTGCTCAGTAGTAATACACAGTAGGCATTATCGCTGAAACGCGTTGTGCTGATGAGATACTTACATGGGATATTTATCCAGCTGGCGTTTTTCGTGCCTGGTGTAGAGACCGTGTCGGCGTCACTCACCACGAATCAATTGAAGCCCTAATGTAAATTATTTAGTCAGCGCTAAAAAAAAAACTTATTTGTTTCTTATGGTAACCACGCGATTTGATATTGTTCACGACTCAGACCCAGTTTCACGAACGTATCAGTCAGCTGGCGATCATAAAAGCATATGCCAGGTTCGCCTAACTTCTAACTTGTCAATTTCACTTCGAAGCTTATCGGTGGAACAAAGATCCGACCCTAATTTTAAGACTCATAAATGTAATATCCGTTAACCCAAATGTAAATATTAAATGCTAACATGACTGGCATTTTCTGCGATATGGAACTTTCCCCCGACATGGTTAAGATCAGCCTGCAATGTCTGTTGAGAAACATACTTTAATATTTTAATTTATTTGTGTATCTATATGCCAATGTATTCATTTATTAATTCATTTATTCTTGTATATATGTGCGTTTACTTCCAAGGGGGTGGTGAAAGAGACATATTTCAAATTACAGATTTTGTCAATGGATATATGTTAGTAAATGTATCTGAAGAATTTGGACTCGCAAAGGTAACCTAACTGCGCTTTCCTGTTACAATTTACCTTACAAACCAAAGACAGGATGGATCTCCACCCTTTTACCATCCCTATTGTCCCTGCACACCTACCATGTTCTGGCAGTACTTTCCAATCATACTAAATATAATTTTCAATATTAAAATCAACACAACAACCTCATCTGTAACAACCTAGCGCAGGTCCTTCTACTCCCTCTGAGTGAGAATTAAAAATTAATTACGCCGGCAGACTTGACATCCTACTTTTAATTTGCTTCCATCTAAAATTAGGCTATAAAAATAGACCACGCGTTCTATTAAACCTCTGCGACAGGAAGACACTGGCGGCGTTTATAGATGAGCATTATGGTGGCTGTCTATTTATCAGGACTTTTGCTGAGGAAAGAAAGGGTTATGAAATACTGACCCAAGCCTTTTCACTCTTTAGAAATGTGCTTCTTCGAAAGAGGATCAGTAAGATGTGCCACACGCATTGTCTGGCAATGCAAGTAACACATTTATAGCAAGTCTCTCGTGTTCTACTCTGAAAGGTTGACTTTAAAAAAAAAAACCTCATCGCACCGTTTCATCTACCCGACTCATTCTCAACCAGCGCCGAGCTGTGGGGAAAGCAACTTGAAATTTCCACGGTGCGCCTCATACGAACATCTATGATGTCCTTATAGTTTCACGAATTGTCTGCTCAAAATTTGCTCATATACACTTAAAGTTTAATCCTTCGTCGGTGTATTATCAATCACAATGGTCGCTGCGATGCAAACCTATTTTTTTTTTATTAAGACGATGATTCAAAAGGAAAGATTACGCAAATACTCATGCGCACCAGACCTTCTAATGGGCGCGCCAAGAAAAGGAAAAATCCATTCCATCCTACCAGTCGGTCAATTTTAATTTTAAGTAATGATATATTTGCTTTGTTTGTACATGTTGACTGTGAGTAGCTGAGAGAACAATTGAGACGCGAAACTGTAAAGTTTAAGCCATAGCCTACCTTGACACTGAAATCCCTGCTTGCCGAACCCCCTGGAAAGAGAAAACAATTCACGGACAATTAGATGTAATGCATTTCAGTGCGCACGGCAGTATTCGAGCTGATAAATTACAGAGATGTGCTAATCATATGAAACAATTTGCTAAAACACCAAGCTGTTACTTCAACAAAGTGGAGTATAATTAGGGCTGGTGATGACTGTGCTCACAAGCTGCTCTGATGTTTCTGCATGGATGTTTATGTAGCATGATGTCAGTTCATGCGAACGACGCCTGAGCTGTGATCCACAAGTGGTTTTTAATCAACAGTAACTGTCATGGGTACCTTCTGTAACGACATTTGATAACGCAGCCTAGCTAGTTAGTGAACCAAGCTACTCTCCTGTCTGTTCCCAAGACAATCTTTGCATCGCTGAAGTTTAAGTAAAGTTGGCTCTTGGTCTTACCAGATAAAGTCCGTGCAGTGGCTGCAGAAGGTCGGCTGCTTGAAGAAGCGCGCGATGAACTTGTGGTTTTTCACCTCGTGCACGTTCTTCTGCCGGAGAGCACCTTGCCTCGCGAAACCCCTCATGCGCTCCACCGGTTCTCCGTCGCTGCTCACTTGGTCAGCCATTTTGAAACACGGAAGCTTTGAAAAAGTCGAAGTTGTTCTTTTCTGTTGTTGTTGTGGGTCTGTTTCGCGACTGTTGTGCTCGCGGAGCTCGGGCTCGTTAAGGACTCTAAGCGGCAGTCTCACCGCTCCGTACCAGCGCACTACCCTGCTGATCCGTTTCCAGCGACACAGTGAACAGTCGGGCAGGGAGCTCACAGCTATCCAACTAGATCTGACATGTGATGTTACGAAACTCCGCCTCTCACCTTTTTTATTATAGCTCCGCTCGGCATTCAATGTTTTAAGTGTTCTAGCAATATGCAAAAAGCCTTAGCAACACCGTGAGTGACATGTCGGTTGCCAGTATGCGTAAAATTACATTATGAACGACTTTCCAGTGCGTGGGTTGTGGAGAGAAGCAAATAATTTGTTGAGCCGAACCTTCAGCGTAACTAGGTACATTTAAAAGACTTTACAGCCGCATATTTGCATAGGGGCAGGAATTTGTTGCTTAAAGAAATGATGAGTTCCCCTGGTGTTTTGAGTAAGACGGTTTTCACAGACGTCATCCTTAAACTGCTGCTCTACTGATCCTGCTCTTGCTCTGACAGTGACTTTCCTGGGATTTGAACCTGTAACATTCTGCTCTCAAGGTTCAATTCCCTTCTCTTTGGCTCGGCTCTCTCCTAAGATTTGTAAGGTCAGAGTTAACTGGAGCAGGTTTTTAAAAGGTTATTTAAAAATGGTCTTACTCCAGCAAGCTTTCTCGACCACTGCTTGCTCTAAGCTCATTGAATCTATTGTATTTTTGACATTAAAAACAACTTTGGTGACCATTTTTGAACCACCGCATGAATTCTGTTAGTTACCTGCTTAGCCGATGCCTTTAGCATGAGCTGCTCACACTTTTACATATATCCATTTGGATTCCTGGATATTTAATTGGTCAATTACCAATCCAACAAGCAGAGAACCCAAGGGCAGCGGCACACATCTGCACCATGCCCACAGACCGAGGCTTTACAGAGCATCAGGCCTCGGCCTCTCCTTAGCCTGTGCCGTCCTCTGAGCCTTCATGCAGCTAACATGCTAACGCAGACTGGGCTCCTTCAGAGCCGTTGTTTCAGAAGCTCTCGTCTTTGCCATGTTGATTATCTGACATGCAAACGGCAGAACGGTCAGAGAGTGTGTGAAACGCTCTTTAGGCCCAGTCTCATCATCACACACTCAGTCTCTGACACGGAGTTGGAAAACATTGCATCAGTTTTTTTTTTTTACCACAGGCTGTCTGCAAACGTACTGGTGTCCTCAGCCTTGGGAGGGTGCATTTGATTTTCCCAGTGAGCATCTACTCTATTGCTTTATTGCAGAAGAACCAGCAGAGAGTTTCCCAACTTAGAGTAGCTGCTTTAAACTGGAGCTGTCTACAGTACATCAGTATTAGTCAAAGGCAGTGACTGGTTTATTCCCAAAAATCAAAGCCATTGTTCTGCTGCATAAAGCTACCACAGAGACAGCAGTTTGTATTGGCTCATAGTTATGATGTCATAAGTATGAGCCAGACTAGTGAAGTTAGCGGAGCATTGGATCGAACCCCTCTTTTCTGACAGTTATGAGGAACTGCACAGGAAACAGGTATGTCTGACAGGTAACGCCACTTTTGAGCTTTGCCTTGTTTTTCATTTCTTTTTGTCTTGTTTTTGTTTTTTGGTTGTTGTATTATTCTCTCAGGGTGGATAGCGCTCAGTGCTGGTGAAGCGCCAGTGCAGCTCTTTGCTCCTTTGTTCTGGTGCACATGCAGTGGAGACTGACTGAAGGCAGTGCCTGGCCATTGCAACATGCTTGCTGTGTAAGAATGCAATGCAGAAACCCTTCATCCCTGAATACCCTAACTATTATTTAAAAAGCACCCTTTTTCCCCGATAGCCGGAGCAAAAACAAAAAAAGAATGAATGATTTTGCATTTTTGTTAGTGACGTTTCATTGGGTACATAGAGGAAAATGTAATGGGAACCTAAAGCGTTAAAGTATGTAAAATAGTTATTGACCTGTTATTTTTCCTGTCAGAGAGGAATTATGAATCAGGCACAGTACTTCTGATTTAGGTCATGCTCAAGGTTGCCATGGAATCACCCTGCCCCAGGACTGACCCGCAGCTTCCTGGTCACATGATCAGCTCATTTCCAGTTGTCACCTAAGTGCTCCTTGACCATGTGCTTACAGAAAGGACAGCACTCAGCAGGCACTTCTGCAGTGTTCAGGTTTGCTAAAGAACAACGGTTTAACCTGTCAGACTTCCAGACCTTGAAATGATTTATTGAGAAGAGAGACAGTTATAAACAGTATGACAGAGAGAACCCGCCTTCAGTGTTTCGGCAGCACAAAGGCATAGGAGGATTGGGGTACCCCCTTCCCCCCAGGCAGGGCACTGAGCGTCTAACAGCAGGAGAAACTGGGGTGCGTGGGGCTCTCGTGCAGGAGCTAGTGAGGGGGTGATAGGGCTGTGTGTTGACAGGAAGACCTTTCTCTACAGGTGCCGTTACAGTGAGCAATCAGATCTGAGGCTTATTCACTTCCTCAGGCTGCTCCAAGACTTATTTAATACTTTCAAGAAAAAAAAACACAAATCTCAAGAAGAAATCCCTATTGTAAATTTTTTTCTCGGTGGCAAAGCAATCTTTGGCTGCTGAAAACACATATGGTCTGTGCAATGCTAACCCACAAAACTCACACTTTACATTTAAAAATACAATGTCCAATTTAACAGGAAGCATATTTTTTGACAAATTAATGTTCCAAAGCCCAGCTAATTGGACAGTCGTCACAAAGCCTCCCTTCATTTATGTTGAATAAAAGGTCTTTCCTCTGAAACACAGGGCATGCCCAGGCGTGTGGATGGTTGTGTGAGCTCTATGATTGTGTCTCAGACTGCTGACTTTGTTCAGCCCCTCACTGATCTCAGGTCATTGCTCAGCCCATTGCTAAATACTAAAGCCCTAGCCTAAAATCATTAGACTGAGGAAGACCGCCTGTACCATCTGAGCAGAACCAGGTTTAACTCCAGTCCTAGAGGGCCACAGTGTCTGCAGGTTTAACTCCAGTCCTGGAGGGCCACAGTGTCTGCAGGTTTAACTCCAGTCCTGGAGGGCCACAGTGTCTGCAGGTTTAATTCCAGTCCTGGAGGGCCACAGTGTCTGCAGGTTTAACTCCAGTCCTGGAGGGCCACAGAATCTGCAGGTTTAACTCCAGTCCTGGAGGGTCACAGTGTCTGCAGGTTTAACTCCAGTCCTGGAGGGCCACAGTGTCTGCAGGTTTAACTCCAGTCCTGGAGGGCCACAGTGTCTGCAGGTTTAACTCCAGTCCTGGAGGGCCGCAGTGTCTGCAGGTATAACTCTAGTCCTGGAGGGCCAAAGTGTTTTGTGATTTTCTTTTAATCAAAAGCCTTATTGGGCCTTTGAAATAAGTTCTTAGCACTCTTTAATTGATACTACATCAAGATATAAATGCTGAAAGACACAGGAGAACGGCACAATCTATGCCCTGCAGGATCTGAGTGTACAATGGCAGGTCCGCAGGGGCAGGTGGAAATGTTTGGCCCATGGTGGCCCAGTTCTCAAATTAAGTGCAGCACCACGGAGATTTTAATCACCTATTTTTCCCACCTGAGCTGCACCATGTGATCAGCCCCACCCAGCACAATCCCCCCCCCCCCCCCCCCCACACACACACACACACTCAGGAGGAAGCGTTCGCCCATGTGACTCCCCAGTTTGACATGCTGTTTTTCTCACTGCAGATGTGAGGCCCGTTAAATATCTCCTGCACAGGTCATGAACCTGCAGGCACCCAGCTGACCAGGAGAGGCTGCTAAAGAGAGATAAGACTGATGAGTTTAACTGGCGTAACCCCTACATTCCTCCTAGCAGGGCTAGGCCAGTTGTTTCCTGGCCAACACAGACCTCCTCTATCCATCGCCAGTAACAGGACGACTGTGACTCAAACTCTCAGAGCATGGAGCGCAGAGCTGCAGCACACATCCCTAGCTTTAAGAATAAAAGACCCCTAAACCTTATAAAGGCTGAACGCGTTTAACATTCATGTGTTTGTGTCGCACCTGTGTGATTAAACCTGCCTTTTCCCTGCCATGCGCCCATCTCTTCATCAGTTTGGAGATGATTTTACTCTGGTATTTAACTTCGCTATTTTTGGAATGGGCAACACTGTGCAGAATACAAAATGGCCAACAAGTCGGTACAGTGTAATCCCCGGTGTGCGTCTACCTAAATGTCACCACTGAGACATTCAGCTCAATTATTATACCAATCACCCAGAGTGCCTCACTCAGAGTCAGCACCAAGCCTCCAGCAGCTGCCAACACAAAATGGCCGACGGACACAGTCAGAGAACAGAGACATATACTGTTTATGGCAGCAAGTATACATTTCACAACATACCGTAAATACTGATATTTTAAAATAATCCTCCTTTTGTTGATCACGTTATTTTGTGTATGTCCCTCATCATTCCCATCTCATTCCATAGTACAAATGAGACAAATGAGTGTTTGTGGTAACAATAAGGGGTGGGACTGAATGAGCTGTCAGTCACTGACTTGTTCTAACAAATCAAAATGACCTGCTTTCCACAGCAAAATGGTGATTGGTTCAAATCAGTGAGTGACAGATTACACGTGGTGTCCTTGCCCAATACTGGCTGAAGGAAGCTTCATCCTCCTGTCACTCAGTGCCCAGAGACACGTAGCACAATGTTTTATAAAGCTGAGCTGTGCTTGCTCCTCATCTGACCACAGAGACCTTTCGCCTGTTCTGACCTGTGCTGTACGTTCCATTACACTCAGGCTTTCGGCACATACTCCACAGCAACTAACAGTCTTCACATTTCTGTACACTCTGCATTTATGCAGCTGGCTATTTACTGAAGCCATCTGGGATGAATACCAAGCTGAAAGGCAAGGGGAAATGCCCTGTCTGGGAATAAAACCTGCAACCCCCTGCAACAAGACTAGCACATCAATGATCCATTCATATTTTGATCATCTAGACACCTAACTGCCAGCTCCTACCCAACCACAAACAAGAAAAGAACATGTTTGCTCCGTCAGCCAGACATCTCCAATGTTGTGCAAAAAAGACAGAGCAAAAACCTTTATTACGTGTGTCACTACGGAATAAACAGATTGCTGTTATATTGAAGTGCCCCAGTATGTGTGCCGTCATCACGCATGTCCCGTTTGCACCGATTTAGGCGAAGACTCATGAGCTCAGCGCTGCAAAGAAAAGCCGACACGGCCTCCTTTCCACTAATTAAATTCTGCAAGCGGCAGCGGCAATAATGCCCACGGTACTTACTGAAGGCTGCGTTACAAAAGGTACATACACAGACGCAATGACTGTACTGTGGTAGAGCTGAGATGGTGCTCGAGATGTTTGCCCTTACGTCACCCCTTGTGTGGGCCAGGTAGAGGAGAGAGAGAGAGACATGTAGTGTGTGTGTGTGTGTGTGTGTGAGTGTGTGTGTGTGTGTGTGTGTTTGTGTGAGTACACGGTAAGGCAGTGGGCGGATATACTTTTGCACCTCAAAAAAACGCTCGTACAGGGATGGTTATGTAACGCGCGAGTCTTCAGCTACAGCACTTGTGTGATACACTCGGTAAAGGTGCGGACGGTTAGATCCGTCCGTGAAAACTACAGTTCCACTTACGCAAGTTATCTTCCAGCTATTTCAGTGTATTACCCCAGGTGTTTATGTAACTTTTCCCTAAACCCATGTGCTGTTGAAAGTCACTCTCTTTGAGCGAATGGCTTTTTCCTTTCATGTGATAGACACATTAGTCTGATGTAAACTTGCATAGAAAAATTCTGATGAGGTTTGTCTGCTTTCAGAACACGAAACGCTTGAAGTACATAATAATATTCTGTATGACAAAATGGCAAATTACTGATTTGGAAGTTTTGCCAAAAATCTTCCAGTTACTCTAAAGGTTACCTAAATGATTAGGTTGACTTCCATGTTTGGTACCTCCAGCCAATAATATTCCGGGGGTTTTGCCTTATTGTAGAATTTCGCTTTGCAAATGTGCTTTTATTTCTGAAGTTTCAAACGATGCACACACGAAAGTATTCTAAAAAGAAATTTAAATATCTCCACCCACACAATGTTTGCAGGTGGCGGTGTTCCAGTCAAGCGTGAACAATTATGCAATTGTAGTTTTTCAGAAAATGAACTGCGCTTTTGGCTGCCGTGGTTGGCCTGACACAAATTCATAGAGAGCTCGCTGGTAAATTTGCCAGCGAAACCCGCAGAGGGGAAATCAATCTTAATGAAAATAGGTTAAGCCCGAGAAAGAGCGAAAGCACCGCCTGGTTCTTCGGTAAAATAAGAGGGGGTGGTATTTTTAGGAAACGCGCTTGAACGATGTTTATCTCACCAAAGGCAAGAATCGTTAATACCCTTGAAGAAAAAGGGACTTTAAGACCCTGAGAGAAAATCTGAGTCAGAGATCAGATCCCCTGACTGCTATCTGATGCATTAAGAGCGGTTATTTTAATCACGTTGACAAAGTTCTCATTGTGCATTAAATAGTTTCTAAATGTGGCTGGCTCTATATTTTATTTAAATCTTGTGTCCAGAGAATAAACGCGAAAATGAGATGAGATCAACTTTAGGATCGCAAAAATGTCCGGTACATTGAGCCAATGATCAACAGAGTACTGCAGAGCTTGAAGAGCATTTGGGAAAGATGTTCAAAAGCACAAACTGGTTTGGGCGCCCATTTCCGGACGCACAAAAACCGGACAGTTTTTCATCGATCCTATTGCCTTTAGGGCACGGATGAGGGCTCGGGTGTTCTTGGTAATGAATCATTCAGCATAACAGCGGAGATTAAGTTCACATGGTTCGAAAAAGCATACAGGCCCTGCAGTGCCAATGTTTGTGCCAAGGAGAACCAACGCCGCGCGATAACGAGGCAGATGAGAGCTCGCGCTGCCTCTTCAGACACGCACGCACGCACTCTCTCCCTTTCTCACTCACACACACACATTAATTTCTCTCAGGGTGAAATTGGCTGTACTGTACAACTACGACAGGAGAGAGAGAAGAGGATGAGTGCGCGATGTAGGCTGCTTTGCCCGGCAGCATCAGAACCTCTGACTGTCCACGTACCTGCGCTACACCCCCGGGCCTCGCGCACTCTCATCCACCGCCCAGCCAGCCACCCACCTCTGCAGACACACTCATAGACTCACACGGGCGCGCACACACACACACGCCCACACAGTACAGTTACAGTGACCCGGTAGCAGCCCGCAAGAAACACTCCTCTCTAATGAAGCTGAGACTGAACAATGCACTCTCCTCTATGGAAAACAGTCAAGTTGTCATAGCATATTCATCCATCATGGATTACAGTTAGCAAATTAACATTAAGGTCTAGTCAATAGCATCCTCAACATTGATAATATAATTGCAATGCATTGCCACTCTCCTACGGTATATTTCAGTTTTAAGCATGTGTTGTTGAAGGCCTCTTTTATATACAGATGTACATAAAATTACATGTCACTTTGCAGTCTAATTCCAAATCGCACAACTGGTCAAAAATTACAGGATGAACATGATCTATTTTAAAACATATGCCCTAGATTTTGTCACATGGGAAACATATTATTTTTATACAGGTTTTATATGTTAAATTTTGGGATGGTTTTTGCGCGTTGTGTTCCACTGGTTTTGCCTCGTGGGCTGCTCTGGTCACCCCAGCAACGACGACATTCTGCTCTTTCAGTATCCTGTTGCCATGGGGATCTGCAGGTGTTCTTTGTCGTTTGTTTGACCTCGTTTCAGCCTTTTCTGGTTTGGATTAAATCCATCGCCGATTTTATGTATGTCATGCGGAGTCGTTGATTCCATGGGCCGACAAAACCTGCCATCGTGGCATTGCAAGCCTCGTCCAGTGGGTCTCCAGCAGAACATGGTTCTGACCCGCCAACTTCCTGTTTGTGATATTGGCTGGCAGCCTCTTCACAAGGTTCATCTTGGGATAATGCAAAACGAAGTCCAGTCTCACAGCTTTGCATAAACTCATGGTCCAAACCTAATCAAAGTGCACCTCGTCTTTAACTATGACACAAGTGATGTACTACTGCTAATTTCAGCCCTGACGGAGCTGTTCATGTCGAATGGTAGCGCTGAAAGTCCAGGGCAACCAAGTTTATTTCATCTGCATTCATTCCAGCCATTGAGGAGCGCTGACCTTGCGTGCTTATATAGCAGCACCTTACAGGCATACCTTACTATCACTTGTGTGTGAAGATCCTGAACCATGTAAAGAAATGCTGCCCCCCTCTGGCAGAAAAAACAAAAATTAATATTGCTTAAAAGGACGTCATTTGTGTAGTATAATGGTTAGGGAGCTGGGCTTGTAGCTCAGAGGTTACAGTGTAGTGTAATGGTTAGGGAGCTGGGCTTGTAACTCAGAGGTTACAGTGTAGTGTAATGGTTAGGGAGCTGGGCTTGTAGCTCAGAGGTTACAGTGTAGTGTAATGGTTAGGGAGCTGGGCTTGTAGCTCAGAGGTTACAGTGTAGTGTAATGGTTAGGGAGCTGGGCTTGTAGCTCAGAGGTTACAGTGTAGTATAATGGTTAGGGAGCTGGGCTTGTAGCTCAGAGGTTACAGTGTAGTGTAATGGTTAGGGAGCTGGGCTTGTAGCTCAGAGGTTACAGTGTAGTATAATGGTTAGGGAGCTGGGCTTGTAGCTCAGAGGTTACAGTGTAGTGTAATGGTTAGGGAGCTGGGCTTGCAGCTCAGAGGTTACAGTGTAGTGTAATGGTTAGGGAGCTGGGCTTGTAGCTCAGAGGTTACAGTGTAGTGTAATGGTTAGGGAGCTGGGCTTGTAGCTCAGAGGTTACAGTGTAGTATAATGGTTAGGGAGCTGGGCTTGTAGCTCAGAGGTTACAGTGTAGTGTAATGGTTAGGGAGCTGGGCTTGTAGCTCAGAGGTTACAGTGTAGTATAATGGTTAGGGAGCTGGGCTTGTAGCTCAGAGGTTACAGTGTAGTGTAATGGTTAGGGAGCTGGGCTTGTAGCTCAGAGGTTACAGTGTAGTGTAATGGTTAGAGAGCTGGGCTTGTAGCTCAGAGGTTACAGTGCAGTATAATGGTTAGAGAGTCTAAGGGAGTTTGGGAGATCTCCAGGCTAAATGCACAGGTCTAGAAAAAATCCCATCAAACTTTACCATCAACTCCAGATAGTTTACACGGGTTGTCTTGTTTTCCTGTTTTGACTTTGAGTTGCAGACAAGAATGAGCTGAGTTCAGCAGAACCTTGAATGCTTACAGGGAGTGGAGTTAGGAGCCCTGGGGGTCCTGCATAATGAGGGGGAGGGGTCTGAGGGGGGTCCTGCATAATGAGGGGGAGGGGTCTGTGGGGGGGTCCTGCATAATGAGGGGGAGGGGTCTGTGGGGGGGCCTGCATTGTGAGGGGGAGGGGTCAGTGGGGGGGTCCTGCATAATGAGGGGGAGGGGTCTGTGGGGGGTCCTGCATTGTGAGGGGGAGGGGTCAGTGAGGGGGTCCTGCATAATGAGGGGGAGGGGTCTGTGGGGGGGGCCTGCATTGTGAGGGGGAGGGGTCTGAGGGGGGTCCTGCATTGTGAGGGGGAGGGGTCTGAGGGGGGGTCCTGCATAATGAGGGGGAGGGGTCTGTGGGGGGGCCTGCATAATGAGGGGTCTGTGGGGGGTCCTGCATTGTGAGGGGGAGGGGTCAGTGGGGGGTCCTGCATTGTGAGGGGGAGGGGTCTGTGGGGGGGTCCTGCATTGTGAGGGGGAGGGGTCAGTGGGGGGGTCCTGCATAATGAGGGGGAGGGGTCTGAGGGGGGGTCCTGCATTGTGAGGGGGAGGGGTCTGTGGGGGTCCTGCCCAAACAAAAAAATATACAAAATAAAAAACACCCCAGACTGCAAGAAATGGCTTCCTCTCCGTTGCTATGGAAACACCCTTATGAAAAAGTGAGAGCAAATTCAATCCATTATTTTTTCTTCCCGTGTATGAGTGTATGAGTGTGAGAGAGGGTGTGTGTGTTTGTCTCTGTGTCTGTTTATATGTGTATATTTGTATTCATTTTAGTGTATGCATGTGTGTATCTCTGTATTTGTGTGTATGTGTGTTTGTGTGTGTGTGCACTTGTGCAGCAGACACATTGTTGATGTCAAGTGCAAAAGGAGCACAGAGGAACACAAGCCTGAGGATTAACTCTTTAGAGTGTCATTGTTAGTGCACAGCGTTTTTCCCCGATATCAGTGACAGGAGTCAAGACTATGAGGCCCACGCTAGCGCTGCCAAGTTGCCATGACAACAGGAGAAGTTTTGTTGATCGAGTGATCTTACAGTCTGATTCCTGTCGCTCTCCAGATTACAGGACATTTTGACCTGCGCAGTTCTGCACCTGTCGCTCTCCAGATTACAGGACGTTTTGACCTGCGCAGTTCTGCACCTGTCGCTCTCCAGATTACAGGACGTTTTGTACTGCGCAGTTGTGCACCTGTCACTCTCCAGATTACAGGACGTTTTGACCTGCGCAGTTCTGCACCTGTCGCTCTCCAGATTACAGGACGTTTTGTACTGCGCAGTTGTGCACCTGTCACTCTCCAGATTACAGGACGTTTTGACCTGCGCAGTTCTGCACCTGTCGCTCTCCAGATTACAGGACGTTTTGTACTGCGCAGTTCTGCACCTGTCGCTCTCCAGATTACAGGACGTTTTGTACTGCGCAGTTCTGCACCTGTCGCTCTCCAGATTACAGGACGTTTTGTACTGCACAGTTCTGCACCTGTCGCTCTCCAGATTACAGGACGTTTTGTACTGCGCAGTTCTGCACCTGTCTGTTGCCTGTGCACAGCTTTCAGCATTATCTTATTTTCTTTTTTCATGTGTGTGCTTTAGCAAGGATGGTTTGCACTTATGCCTGTAACAGCACTATAGCATTTATCTAAAGTTAATGGTAATGCTGGAAGCACATCATACAGGGATCATCAAGATTGTAAAATTGTCAATAAAAATGAACTTGGTTGATTCATCATTTCTTTCCGAATATTATACTTTTAATATCGCTACAGCTGTTATGTGCAAACGCAGCTTTAATCTCCTTAAGTCTCTGTTTCAGTCGTCAGGTGGGCTACAGTAGAAAGGTCTTGGAGTGTCTTTCTTATGAACCCTACCTTGGTACTGCGCACTACATCCTTGGGCTGTTTATTTCACTCATACCTAATTCCATTTTCTCGTTAATGAGTGCAATCTGTATAACTCGCACTGCAGCGTCAGCAATGTGCGTTACCCCATACAGCCAGTAGGGGGAACTAAAGTCCACAGGAATGTGGAAATGGAGCGGCAGAGAGTGGTTGAATTTTGTGGCACAATATTGAATTCCTGCCAGGGTGGAAGGACTTTTAAGTGGTACATTTAATTACTTTATTCCTGTGGTATGTGAAATGTTGCATACAGGTTGCTTTGAAAACAATTTCACAACCAATTTAGTCAGTGTCCCCCAGCACAATAGCACTGTTTCTTTATTACAGTTAAGAGATTGGATGCGTTTCCTGTAAAGGCCGCAAAGACTGGAAAGGCTGCTGTTATTTTAACTTCTGCAAACAAAAGAACAAAGTCATGGTCAGAGACCAGCTGTTTTACTTCCTCTACCCAATTGTATTTCCTGATGAAAAAAAAAAAAAGCTGGGGGTTGTGACACAGTGTTGACGTGTTCGTTGCCTGAACTTGGAAACTTTCTGGAGGAGTAAAGACCCCATCATTTGCTGAGTAAAAGTTCTGGACAGAGGACCTTTTGTGGGCCTGGGTCACCGAGTGCCATTCCCAGCTCAGGATGTGATATTTCATCTTAAAACGTCACATTCAGTCATTTTAAAACATCACTTATTTTCTATATTGTCCCTCCTGTTTCCCACAGAAGCCCCATTTTTCTGGCTGACTCAAGGCCCCCCCCCCCCCCCCCCCCCAACACCTGCCCAACCCCCCCCCCCACACACACACACATGCACGCGCACACTCTAACAAACCCCTCTTTAGGACAATGAAGCAGCGTAGGCTCATTTTATACACACACACACACACACACATGCACGCACGCTCACACACACACGCCCACGCGCACGCACGCACACGCTCACACATACACGTACGCACACACACGCGCACACTCTCTCTCTCTCACACACACACACACACACACACACACACACACACATATATATATATATATATATATATAATATGTGTCCCCTGTAATGCATGGCACAGGCACATGTTTCTGTGGATGGTCACAGCCCCCACCATCCATCCCTAAGAGATTCAAAGATACAGACAACTCGCATACATACAGATGCGCGCAGATACATACACCGTTATTATGATTATTATCATTACATTTAGGATTACTTACTTACTTTACAAACTCACATTTGGAACACTTCACATTTAATTTATGAACTTTTAAAAACTGTTATAAAACTGAATCGGAACAAACAGAAACTGAAAGAAAATGATAGAAAACTTTTTTTTAACGCTAGCCATCATTTATAGTAAACGGTAATCAAAAGAAGGAGCCGCCATGATGGTATTCATTTTCAATCTTCACAAAACGAGACAGAGGAAGCATAATTGGGTAAATATGAAAGCGGAACACTTTCATCTTCCACCGTTGCGGTTCGGTGGAATGCACACATGTTACGAAGAAGTAAAAAAGGAGACGCTGCGTTCCAGTGGCTAAAAACTCAATACCACAACAAATACGGTGTGGACAGTTTTGAGTGACTGGCTGTACGTCACGTGATTTCGGGGAAAGGAGTGAGCAGACGTGAAAGTATCCCGTATTGGTAAACAGGTATCCTGGACACGGGTCACACAACCTACTGACGCATGCGCGCACGTACCCGTCGCATAGTAACTCAGTCGCATCACATATCTCATTAATTTCTCTTTTTAAAAATACCATTTCCCGTTTCAAAAAAGTCCTGTTATGTCATAGAGGAACATTGAAATGTTTGAGGATAAGAATAAGCAATTCAGTCCTTCTAAAGTTCTTGTTTTTGCGAGCAGTGGCGAAGAAAGATGATAATATGTTTTATTGGATCGTGCATTCAGCTTCTACTCTTTATCATTTCAGCTGGATTGCTTGATAAGATAATGAAGATAATAAACGGTAAATACGGCATCGATTTAATCAATGAATGAGTCTGCACTGGCGCGTCAGGCAGGGTCACAAACGCTGAGACCTTTTCTAATTTTTAACCAATTTTTCTCCCAGGCTGGAAAGCATACTAACAAGACGTGTTCGGTGTTGCAGTTTAAATTCGTCAGTCTGCCAGTTTAGGAGAATTTGGTCCTCAAATCGAGTCGGTGCACAGAGGAGTCGGAGGTATTCGCTTCACCTGCTGCGTTGTGCTGATAAAAGTCTTTTCTACTTCAAGTAATTAATGTGCTTTTATCAGTTACAGAAATGCAACCCATGAGATTGGCAAATAAGGCATCCTTCCACAAGAAACAATGACACTTACAATGACAATTACTTACACAAAGCCATACAAAAACATAATAAACACAGAGACAGAAAACAAGAAAACAAAAACACATTAGTTTAGATTCATATTTATATATGCCCCCAATCACATACAGACACACAAAGACTTATGCAGACAGAGGGATGCAGACCCCCATATATACATGAACACACACACACATCAATACATACATGAACAGAGATACACACACACTATCAATAAAAACTCTAAAATTCATGTGTTACCATTGTCCACTATGTTATAAAGCATGGACTGAGACAGGAATGGCCCTGTGACTGGGATCCACTAACCCACCAGTGTTCACTCCATCCAGTGCTACCCCACAGGCAGGTAACCCTGCAGAGCAGCTCCAGTGTTACCCCACAGGCAGATAACCCTGCAGAGCAGGTCCAGTGTTACCCCACAGGCAGGTAACCCTGCAGAGCAGGTCCAGTGTTACCCCACAGGCATATACCCCTGCAGAGCAGCTCCAGTGTTACCCCACAGGCAGATACCCCTGCAGAGCAGCTCCAGTGTTACCCCACAGGCATATACCCCTGCAGAGCAGCTCCAGTGTTACCCCACAGGCAGATACCCCTGCAGAGCAGCTCCAGTGTTACCCCACAGGCATATACCCCTGCAGATCAGCTCCAGTGTTACCCCACAGGCAGATAACCCTGCAGAGCAGCTCCAGTGTTACCCCACAGGCAGGTAACCCTGCAGAGCAGGTCCAGTGTTACCCCACAGACAGGTACCCCTGCAGAGCAGGTCCAGTGTTACCCCACAGGCAGGTAACCCTGCAGAGCAGGTCCAGTGTTACCCCACAGGCAGATACCCTTGCAGAGCAGCTCCAGTGTTACCCCACAGGCATATACCCCTGCAGAGCAGGTCCAGTGTTACCCCACAGGCATATACCCCTGCAGAGCAGCTCCAGTGTTACCCCACAGGCAGATAACCCTGCAGAGCAGGTCCAGTGTTACCCCACAGGCAGATAACCCTGCAGAGCAGCTCCAGTGTTACCCCACAGGCAGGTAACCCTGCAGAGCAGGTCCAGTGTTACCCCACAGACAGGTAACCCTGCAGATCAGCTCCAGTGTTACCCCACAGGCAGGTAACCCTGCAGAGCAGGTCCAGTGTTACCCCAAAGGCAGATACCCCTGCAGAGCAGCTCCAGTGTTACCCCACAGGCAGATAACCCTGCAGAGCAGCTCCAGTGTTACCCCACAGGCAGATAACCCTGCAGAGCAGGTCCAGTGTTACCCCACAGGCATATACCCCTGCAGAGCAGGTCCAGTGTTACCCCACAGGCATATACCCCTGCAGAGCAGCTCCAGTGTTACCCCACAGGCAGATAACCCTGCAGAGCAGCTCCAGTGTTACCCCACAGGCAGATACCCCTGCAGAGCAGGTCCAGTGTTACCCCACAGGCATATACCCCTGCAGAGCAGGTCCAGTGTTACCCCACAGGCATATACCCCTGCAGAGCAGCTCCAGTGTTACCCCACAGGCAGATAACCCTGCAGAGCAGCTCCAGTGTTACCCCACAGGCAGATAACCCTGCAGAGCAGCTCCAGTGTTACCCCACATGCAGAAGCAGAAAAACACTCTGTGTCATGATGAAAATTTCCCTAAATCCCAGTCACAGCACTGCATTAAAATGTTGAATGTGAACGCTTTCACGTGTGAAAGTACACACAGAGAACCTAATACTGACAGCGACTTTCATTTTTGGGTTAACAGTTCAATTTTGAAACTAGAAAGTCATCCAAGATAAGGATGGTTTGTACATTAAGAGAGAAACTGTAGGGTTATGAATGAGTTGTGGTAATCAGGACTAAACAAAAGCTCCTCTGTCTCTGTCTGTCTGTCTGCCTGTCTGTCCACAGCAGGAGCTGTGCAGATGCAGCCAGTTGGCTGAAACACTTTCACTTTCATTTTCCCCTAAACGCAGCTTTCTCCTGGAACTGAGCATGTTCAGACACCGCCGGCCTTTCATTAGCTCCGCTGCATCATGCCACTGATGAACTTTGCACTTTTTTTGGCTGAAGCATCTGCTAAACCCCATTCAGTTTATTTATTCACTTTCAGACACAGCCACTCTGGTTTGTTGAAAGATGAACTGTTGTAGGACATACAAAAACTAAAAAAAAATGTTTTACTGTCCATGTTTTTCTATGTTGTAGCATACATTCCATATTAATTCAATACACATGTTAAGCCAGTCAGCAGTGAGCCAATTAAAAATGTTTCAGCAAATGCCCCAGAGTCAGTCTGAGCATGTAGGCACAGAGCATAAGAATGACATTGCCAAAGCTGGACTGAGCATGTAGGCACAGAGCATTAGAATGACACTGCCAAAGCTGGACTGAGCATGTAGGCACAGCGCATTAGAATGACACTGCCAAAGCTGGACTGAGCATGTAGGCACAGAGCATTAGAATGACATTGCCAACGCTGGACTGAGCATGTAGGTATAGAGCATTAGAATGACACTGCCAAAGCTGGACTGTGCATGTAGGCACAGAGCATTAGAATGACATTGCCAAAGCTGGACTGTGCATGTAGGCACAGAGCATTAGAATGACATTGCCAAAGCTGGACTGAGCATGTAGGCACAGAGCATTAGAATGACATTGCCAACGCTGGACTGAGCATGTAGGTATAGAGCATTAGAATGACACTGCCAAAGCTGGACTGTGCATGTAGGCACAGAGCATTAGAATGACATTGCCAAAGCTGGACTGAGCATGTAGGCACAGAGCATTAGAATGACATTGCCAAAGCTGGACTGAGCATGTAGGCACAGAGCATTAGAATGACACTGCCAAAGCTGGACTGAGCATGTAGGCACAGAGCATTAGAATGACACTGCCAAAGCTGGACTGAGCATGTAGGCACAGAGCATTAGAATGACACTGCCAAAGCTGGACTGAGCATGTAGGCACAGAGCATTAGAATGACACTGCCAAAGCTGGACTGAGCATGTAGGCACAGAGCATTAGAATGACACTGCCAAAGCTGGACTGAGCATGTGGGCACAGAGCATTAGAATGACACTGCCAAAGCTGGACTGTGCATGTAGGCACAGAGCATTAGAATGACATTGCCAAAGCTGGACTGAGCATGTAGGCACAGAGCATTAGAATGACACTGCCAAAGCTGGACTGAGCATGTAGGCACAGAGCATTAGAATGACACTGCCAAAGCTGGACTGAGCATGTGGGCACAGAGCATTAGAATGACACTGCCAAAGCTGGACTGAGCATGTAGGCACAGAGCATTAGAATGACACTGCCAAAGCTGGACTGAGCATGTGGGCACAGAGCATTAGAATGACACTGCCAAAGCTGGACTGTGCATGTAGGCACAGAGCATTAGAATGACATTGCCAAAGCTGGACTGAGCATGTAGGCACAGAGCATTAGAATGACACTGCCAAAGCTGGACTGAGCATGTAGGCACAGAGCATTAGAATGACACTGCCAAAGCTGGACTGAGCATGTGGGCACAGAGCATTAGAATGACACTGCCAAAGCTGGACTGAGCATGTAGGCACAGAGCATTAGAATGACACTGCCAAAGCTGGACTGTGCATGTGGGCACAGAGCATTAGAATGACACTGCCAAAGCTGGACTGTGCATGTAGGCACAGAGCATTAGAATGACATTGCCAAAGCTGGACTGAGCATGTAGGCACAGAGCATTAGAATGACACTCCCAAAGCTGGACTGAGCATGTAGGCACAGAGCATTAGAATGACACTGCCAAAGCTGGACTGAGCATGTGGGCACAGAGCATTAGAATGACACTGCCAAAGCTGGACTGAGCATGTAGGCACAGAGCATTAGAATGACACTGCCAAAGCTGGACTGAGCATGTGGGCACAGAGCATTAGAATGACACTGCCAAAGCTGGACTGTGCATGTAGGCACAGAGCATTAGAATGACACTGCCAAAGCTGGACTGTGCATGTAGGCACAGAGCATTAGAATGACATTGCCAAAGCTGGACTGAGCATGTAGGCACAGAGCATTAGAATGACACTGCCAAAGCTGGACTGAGCATGTAGGCACAGAGCATTAGAATGACACTGCCCGCTGTAAAAGTCACTTCAAACATGGGATGTAAAAATGATGTGGAACAAACAGCTAATTCACAATACATTTCCAAAACCAGATGTAAGAGGGCACAGCAAGATGCAACAAGCCTCAGCACACACGAGGCAGAGAGACACTGAGGGCAGATTAGGTAGTTGCTTAATGAAAAACCTTATCAAGGGCAGAGTCTTCAGTCTGGACCGTGACCAATTTATACAAACCAGTTGAGTCAGGCTGGCTACTGAGCTCACAGCCACAGCACAAAGGCTCAGATAGGCTTCTCAGGCACAGTGAACGCTGTACTGGTTATTTATATGGTCCGGTAATTCAGAGGTTGCCATTTAATTTCTCAGATGAGGCATGAAATTCTCCTTTGATTCATCCTGGTGCCTTCATTCCCAAATGCTGGAGGAGCTGCCTGCTGCAAGCTGAGCATGCTGTGCTTTGCAGTGTAACGCCTGAGGGTGCGCTGCAATCACTCGCTCACTCTTCTCCAAATCTTACAAGATCTGGGAGTGAATATCCAGCATGCATTAACAAAAACAAAGGCAAACAGCCCAGGGCTGTCAGCCCTCAAAGGTAATTTACCTGCATTAAGCGGTTTAAGTACTCAGGTTACTCTGACCAGTGAATCATTATGCCACATATGGGCTTAACTGGAGCATTTAGTTATGCTTTCAGTAGAAATGAAACTCAGAGGTATCCAGGGACAGCCCTCTCTAGGTCCGTGAGTTTCATTTTTACCCTGAGCCTGCTTCTAGCTGCCCTGTCCTGGGCTATTGTTTATGATACCATTACATCATTGTTTGTCTTCATTATATTATATTTGCACACCTGGATTAACTCTGAGACCTAATCAATTCAATCTCCTCAAATCAGGACAGCTACTTTGCTACAGCTCGGATTTTTGACTGAATGTTTACTCAACCAGGTGGGTCACTGACATCAAAATCTTTTTTTTTTTTTTTTTTCAGGAAACAATTGTGTAAAAGTGTAAGTGTGTGAAAATGATTGTGATTGAGAAGTTGCTTTTGTAAAGCTGTAAGACACAGAACGTGATTAGCCTAAGAGATAACTGCAGATGTCCACAGAGACACAGCTTATGTTGTTGGTTACAACTCTGGCTCCAGTCAGAGGTCTTTGCCATCAGGCGCCAACTCTGGTCCTTATGTTGACAAAGACCAATATCAGACTCCAAAGGGAAAAAAGCCTATCAAGACTAGATGCCAACAGCTGTCTTATACCTGCACTAAGGAAGCGATTGCGATCACTAAGCACCTAGGCCAGCACGCCAGTCTCTGTTCCTCCAAAATGAAACTCACAGTCCGCACCTGTCAGCGTGCTCCAGGGCAGGGCGCAATATGACCTATGCGCTAATGTCTCCTGCCCTGAAACACACTGCATCCGTGTTCCACTCACAAAGCCCTTACACAACCACAGTTTCAGTTTTTGACATGAATGGACACGTGAAATAATAATTGGTGGGACAGAGTTCAGACAGCCGTGCTGTCGGTAACTGAAAAGCGGAGTTGGAGCGACGTTCTCATGATCGGGTTTATATTCTTCTCATGCTTTTGGTCTGGCCCGGGACTGAAGTACCATTACTCGGTAACGCCCGACCTAATTCCGTCGGGGTGCTGTCCTGTTCTACCACAGCCATTTCTGTTACATCTTTTTCATCCCAGTGAATTGCTGCGCTCCTTCTTTGCCTGGTTCACACTCTTCCGAAGTTACACGGCAGTGTTTACCATGTTAAAACCATAATTACAGGTAAATGGTTGCCCAGGCAGTTCGAGCTGAATTAGTGAAGGGATTAGTGAAGTGCGCGCCCCCTCAGTCTGTTAAACATGCATATTTTATCTGCCCTAAAGCAAAAAGATTTGTGCCAAATAAAAAAGGTGGTCTCTGGTATGAAAAGACTACAAATTGTGTCCGTGCGGTTAGACTGGAGAAAAGTTAGCTCCCACGGTACCATGACCCAGCTGCGAAAAGCAGCTGCTTTCCGTCAGCAGCGAAAAGCCATTTCCAGTCTTGAAACCACAAGGTTGTCAGGTCAGTTGGTTAATACAGACAAGGCTACGACAGAAGTTCAGCCTCCCTGAGCGGCTTCAGCTCACATTTTCAGCGACAGAACCGGGGAGTACATTCCGAGCTGAGTAAACAGCTGAATAAGTAACACAATTTCATTTCCACGTTCATGTGTTCAGCTCCCTTTCAAGCAAAGAGCACCTGGCATGGCGAAATACATGAATAGCCAAATGTCACTTTTGTTTTTACCTCCTTTAATTTACATAATTTCTGTGTTATTCAGAAAAGTATAATGACGATTCGTTATTTTCTGCTCTAAGAAAATACTCCGCAAATGTTAATTATTGATAGTGCTCTTGGACTGGCACTTCTCTAAGTCACTTTTACACTAGCCACTCAAGGTTTATCTTTGCTGTTAAAAACCTTGTTTCCTCATTGCTTATCTCGAGTGACTGGCGGGAAATAGTAAGATTTGTTGTCAGAAGAGTGCGGTCAGCGCCTTGGTGTGATGTTTGGGGATGTATTTACTGTAAGAGATAAATGCTGTAGATTAGACCCCCGACCGCCAGCCCACCACAACTCAACCCCCTCCCGCTTCACAAAGCGCGACTCTTGCAGTGTGCGGTAGAACATGCCAGGTCTGCCCTGAATGTTCTGTTTAACTGTGTCAAAGAGGAAAACTGCGAGCTGCGACAGCCGCCCAAGGAAAGTCACAGTCACGGCGACCTTCACCAACTTATTATTCATAAATCAGCCACGTGAGAGCAGCAGAGGCACCACGAGCACGAGTGTCTGATACTTAAACACAGCACTGTCTGTGTCTGTGTAACCTGCTCTTCATCAGTGCATCATTTTATACTACGCTCCTCACTGAAGTTACACAATGCATGATTAGACTGTACAGAGTATTGTGTACAGATATGGACAGAATGCATATATCTATGATATATACTGTGATAGATATATACTCTTAACCCCTGAAAAGTATACAGCCTCCTCTAGTCTGACTAAGCCTGCCATGGAAGCTTCACTGTGAATTCTTCGAATAGTTCTGAAGACTCGGTGCAATATTTAGGATCCCATTATGTTTCGGAAAAGTCTCTGATTGAACACCCAGACTTCATCCCGAATCCATTCTCCCTGTTTTTGTTAATTTAGTCATGAATATAAGAAAGTGTCTGAAGTATATGTCACATACAGTCTAACCTGTTCTTTAGAAGTCACCCAAAGGGGGTATTTCGCAGAATCTGGGGGTGTGAATAAGGGGTACCCTATCAAGAATTATCCCCGGCTGTCATTGTGAATAACACAGAAGACAATGCATTCACGAGAAAATGGAGAACCTGTGCGTTTTGTGTCACCGCATTCAGGAGCGGTGAAAGCGCGCAGAAATGCGATTTTAGGGGGTAATTACGATGAGTTCCTTGGAAGTGAAACCACCGGGATACAAGGACAAAAACAAACTGAATAATTTAAGCCCCTGGTGTAGTTATGTCTGAAGTATCGCTACCCTAAGATTCTGTGAATTCACTGTAAAACCGAAACAGAAACGTTTCTTGTAAATGTTAATGAGTTGGGAGGAGCCGAGCAGTCCGCTGCTTACTTGCTTGCTACATTTAGACTTGTACGGAAAAGAGTGTCAGATTTTTGGACAAAGCACCACAGACGAGAGGTCACCAAACCTCGCTGACTCCGTTCCGAAGTATAAACCTATGGACTTACAGGGTCGATGAAAGCAATATCTGTACCCAGACCGTGGAAGTACCGTTCCGAGCGAACCAGAACCGCCTGCGGATTCGGTTCCATTACGGAAAATATACACATTTTCCAAGAAATTCCGGAGCATTTTCAGCATTCAAAACTGACGGTAAGCTCATTTCGATCACTTTGTGGCGAGTACAGTTATATTCTTTTGCAACTAGTCTCTGGATTGTAGCAGTGTGTCCGTTTCATTTGGATATACACAGATTTAAATACGATTAGTACAATACAATCTATATATTGTTACATATGCTGCTGCGTAGGTCAATACGTCTGATGGTAACGGACCCGTTGGAACTACTGGTGTTTTCGTTTGATTTTACATTTTCGGCTTTATTTTTTTAACATATGCTTTCTAATGCGATGCTGGATCCTCAATGCGTATGAAAGTGGAACAAGCGAAATGAACACCAGCGAGTGTGAGTCATATTTCATGGAAAAAAAATCACGGGCGAAATTAGAATCAGGCCCTGTCTGAAAATGGGGAGTGCATTTGGGAAAGCGCTTTACTCAAAGGATAGTTTTCTGCAGTGCTGTCAGTCATAACTTGGAGTAAAGGCCTTTATTCCATCATGAATGGATACTTAGATGGACATTTTGTCTGTTCTAACCATTATTAACCCAATTAGACTAATCAGAAAACAAAAGATATTTTAAAACACATCTAGTGAAACGCTACAGTCTGCAAAGGTTTTAAATAGCGCCAAAAGAGGGTTCTGTAATCATGAGCAGTACAGATCCATTTTACAGCACAGGATCTGGTTTGTTAATAGCTCTGTATGGTTCCAGTAAAAGGGTTCCATATGATTCTGCGCAAAGAACCCCTGAAAAATGTTTTCATTCTTAGACTGCGAAGTACTCCTTTCAAACCCTAAAACAGTGTTCATGTGTTTACAATGGTTTGAGCAGACCACACTCAGGTCCAGGGTAAAGTAAAGACCTGAGATCTGGTCTTTGGGTCGAGCGGAGTGAAACTCATGAAGGTTTGATCAAGCGTCTCACCTGGAATGAACATTCCTCTCAGTTGTTACCTGCGCTTTATTCTCATGGCAATAGAGGAGTCAGAGAAGATAAAGGCAGAAATAACCATTTTCCCCTTGGTGTTTAGGACAAGGAAACATTTTTAAAAAGAGCCTTACTTAACCCTGAGCGTAGTGCCGTGTCTCAGATGTCCTGAGCAGTGACGCACAGTTAAATGAGCAGCGTGCACTCACCACATGTGGCGGTGGCACTTCCTGAAAGGGCATGTCCAGAGCGATGTCCACAGCGATGGTCAGAGCACTAGCACAGTGCCACTGCCACACTCCCCTCCTGATCGGCCGTAATTTCCTTTATGCATCTTCTGCCATGGCAACACCGGAACGCTGGCCTCTGGGGTCACAAACCAGTGAGACAGGTGTGTGGTTTAGGTACCCTGCAGGGGCACACACACCTGGCACTGGGGTGGAACCCAGCAGAGTACATCCAGCCAGTTCCTGTGAGGAGAGGGTGCAGAACATTACTACGAAGAACCACTAGTGTACCTGTGAGGGATCAGTTAACACATTCTCAATGTATCTGTGGACATGCAGTTGGCGTAACTGGCCCAGTGTCTTTCCTGCACTGATACCGTTGCCAGCGTGGCCGGGTGGTCTCACAGAATTGTATACCGCAGTTGATTACGGGAGCTTTTATCATTACGGATATCACTGTATATGTGTCAATATGGATAAATATCACTGTATATGTGTCAATATAATTCTTTTTTCAGCTGTTCTTAATGGCAGAAGAGACGTTAATAAACTACTTGTTAAGCTCTCAGAAATGCATAATGTTATAAAAATAAAATTCGATATGCAATAATGCTTTAATTAAGCAGCTGGTGTGACGTGAGTGACGTGTGTGTGTGACGTGTGTGTGTGACGTGTGTTATCCTGTGTGTCTAATGCACTGTGTGTGCTTCCTCCGCAGGGCAGACGGCGTGACACGGGTGGGCTTGATGAGGGACAGGATGGGCGGCCGGCCTGGCCTGGCTCGGCTGTAGGATGGTAGCACAGGGCGATGTGGAGGGCAATGCAGCTGCAGGTCGCAACAGAGCGGGACCGGAGCGTCCAGCAGGGGGCGGCGAAGAGCCGGCGGGTCGCCGACAACGCCATCCCCGCCCAAACCCCAGAGCAGAGTGCGAGACGCACTTCCGTCCCTTTCGGAACGAGGAGGACTTCCGGATCATTACTGCCACCAGCTCGATGCTGGAGCGAAGTGGGTTCTACTGGGGGCCCATGTCAGTGGAGGAGGCACACTCCCAGCTCAAGGGCCAACCCCATGGGACCTTCCTGGTGCGGGACAGCCAGCAAAAGGATGTGTTCTTCACACTGAGCTACCGCAGCGCCTCCGGACCCATCAGCATCCGCATCAACTTCCAGGCCTCCCGTTTCAGCCTGATGGGCAGCAAGGAGTCCTTCGACTCCCTCTTCAGACTGCTCGAGCACTACGTGGCCTCCCCGAAAAAGAGCCTGACCAGGCCCTACCGGAAGGAGAGGCTCCGGCCCCTGCAGGACCTGTGCCGCCAGAGGATCATACAGACCTGGGGCAGCGACAGCATCGACAGCATTCCTGTCAACGCCGTGCTCAGGGACTTCCTGCGCTCCTTCCCCTTCCGCCTGTGAGCCGCACTCCACGGGTAGAAAGGCGCCAACCTCTCCGAACCGGAGAGACACACAACAGAGCTCACCTGAGACAATGTACTGTCTTTTTTCCCTTTGATGTCATTTGTTATAATGCAAAGGAATATTATTATAATAATTATAATTATTAATATTATTTTTGTTTTTGTAGCACATATCCATGTATTTTCTGAGGATGATACAGCCCTACATGCTCTCATATTGAAAGTGTACCAGGCTGCCCATGTTTACACTATGCAGGGGGTCTCTGCCCCAGTCTTGCCACTCATCTATCTGCTGTGCAGACTCAACTACTCTCCAAAGGTTACGCAGGAAATAAATGCTGCCATTTTGGGAAAAAAACTTTAGTCTGGTGTTTGTTTGCCCCACCACATGTTTGTAGCTGGATGCTCTGTTGGATGCAGTGTTAACTGTGAGGTTCTTCCATTTTGAGAGGACAATACGTGTCCTCAAAGAATCAGTCATTTAACCATGTGTTTCACTCGAAAGATGTGATTTATCTGGAAGGTTTAATCCATTGTTGGTGTGAAGAGTAATGGGAGGCCGTAGCATTACTGAATTATGATCGTTTAGATTGTTTTGTGAGTGGACCACAACTGAGGTGGCTGTCAGCATACGCTTGACGGTGCCAGAAGGTGGAGCTCACTCAGACAGTCCCTTTGTTTACGATCCATAGAGTAAATTACAAGAAACAGAGGTCTGTCTGACATGGGGGCGTGGCCTGTCTGACGGGGGCGTGGCCTGCTTTTCTTCCATAACCAGGAGCCGGCTCTGGTAAGAGCAGAATGCATGGTACCCCGGCTGAGCTGCGCCACGTGCATTACTAACCCTTTCACAGCCTTTTTTTCCTCTCGTTTAGCTGGCCGTCATAGCTGTTCCAGTAGATTAAAACAATATATTGATGATATTTATAACAAACTACTGAATGTAAAAAAAAAAAAGTTTTTAAGCTTAAAGAAGTATGACATCCTTTCCTGAACACAAATGTTTTATTTAGAATGCCACCCCCTTCAGTCACCATTTCAGTTTGGTGTTCAGAGAATTACACCCCCAGCATGTACACGTAGTACAGATCTGAAGACGAACATGGGTGATATCACAGTACCACAATTGCTGGCATTGTCAAAGGTCACGGGTGTGAATTTACATCAGCAGTGCTGGCGTTGATGGCGGCTGTGTTAATCCCCCCCATGACCTTTCTCTCTGTATCACCCGCTGAATCACATCTCACACTTCAGAGTGCGGGCATGTGAGTAATATATATCACACTTGGAAATTCTGAGTTTTTTTTAAGGAAATGCATCTGAATGCAGAAAACTCAACACACCTCAAACACGTCCTTCTCAGCCCTCACTTTCAGGAATGTGTTCTCCTCTGCTATGAATTCAGGAAGAGGTTTGTAGGAAATTACTCCAGATCAAATTACATTCTAGCTACAAGCTTCTTTTAGGTGACTATGAGGCTACTGATACTCAGAGATACCATTTTATATATGCATCTAAATATTCTGAAATGTTTCTGTATATTTAGAAAATCCCAAAAAATGCATATTTAGAAAGGAAAGAATGTTTATAGGTGATGTAATTGTTTTCTTTCCAAAAACACACAAAAGCATACCTTTGGACTTTGCGCAGGCACAACCTGCCTGTTGTGCCATGTTTAGGTCTCGATGAGAATTCTAGAGAAATCTGCTGACATCACACAGAGAGATCTCCGGGGACAGTGACAGCATTTCTGTGGAAGAGGCGTGGCCAGCAGTTACAGCGAACAAACACCGGGTTTCCCCTGAGGCCTCAGTTCACTGAACTGTGTCTGCCGCAGCAAAGTCACATCACGATCGCTGTCACTGCCACACTTTGAGCAGCCTGCAGGATGGGGGAGATATGACGCCTGCATGAGGAGGACTGATTGTTCCCATTTCTTGTGGCTTATCCAAGAAGATATTAGGATGTTTATTTTGGTGCTCATAGATAATAAATAGGTACTTGGATTGTTCCCATCAATATAGCTCTCACACACACACACACACACACAGCAGATGAAGAGAGGGGTGAGACCTACAGCAGTACAGAGCTGAGCTGGAGCAGGTGAGACCTACAGCAGTACAGAGCTTAGCTGGAGCAGGTGAGACCTACAGCAGTACAAAGCTGAGCTGGAGCAGGTGAGACCTACAGCAGTACAGAGCTGAGCTGGAGCAGGTGAGACCTACAGCAGTACAGAGCTGGGCTGGAGCAGGTGAGACCTACAGCAGTACAGAGCTGAGCTGGAGCAAGTGAGACCTACAGCAGTACAGAGCTGGGCTGGAGCAGGTGAGACCTACAAGAGTACAGAGCTGGGCTGGAGCAGGTGAGACCTACAGCAGTACAGAGCTGGGCTGGAGCAGGTGAGACCTACAGCAGTACAGAGCTTAGCTGGAGCAAGTGAGACCTACAGCAGTACAGAGCTGGGCTGGAGCAGGTGAGGCCTACAGCAGAACAGAGTTGGGCTGGAGCAGGTGAGACCTACAGCAGTACAGAGCTGGGCTGGAGCAGATGAGACCTACAGCAGTACAGAGCTTAGCTGGAGCAGGTGAGACCTACAGCAGTACAGAGCTGAGCTGGAGCAGGTGAGACCTACAGCAGTACAGAGCTGGGCTGGAGCAGGTGAGACCGCACAACCCTGCCCCCACACACCTGGAGCAGCGCGTTTACAGACAGGTAAAGACGCAGTGCAGGGCTGGCATACACTCAGAATAAGCATTACCGGCTTCCCTCAGGGAACGCAAACCTCTGCTTTGTTTTCATAGTTGGCTGTTGAGCAAGTGGAATATGACAGTAACACAGCATGTCTACACAGCCCACCTTTCATTATTGCATTACTGCATGCTATTTATCCAGGCGAAAGCCCCCATGGGAATGCCAGTGGGGACCAAGAAAGCAAAACCAAATGATCCATCTTGCATGATTCTATTCTGTTATTTTCTCAGAAAACCATGGCTGTTTGTTAATGCACGCACGCACGCACGCACGCACGCACGCACGCACTCACGGTGTTTCTGCAAATCTGAGAGTGGGGGCGTGTATGGAACGGTGTGGGATTCACAGTCCGTCTCTGATATTCTGCTAGACCTGCCAGCATCTTTAATGTGGTCTGATTTAAAAAGCACTCTCCAGGAAGATGGGTGAGATGTGTGCTCAAGGGTTGCCAAGGATACGAGAAGATCAAAGCACAGCGCTGACAGCGAAGCCCCCGTGTGCACATGGCTTCCTCTCTCTGTGAAGATGAGAGCTGTTATCACTGGCATCGCACTACTTTTTTTTACGACTAACTCCGATGGTTTTTCAAGAAAACACACAGCACCTCCAGCGAGGCGTTAGATCAGCAGGCGTGTCAACTGCCGCACAGTGATCTGGTTTTGGTGCCAGTGTGTGTGAGTGACGCGGCCGTCCACACGCACCTACTGCATGCCACCTCACCATGAAGCCAGAACGCAGCGCAGGGAGAGAGGAAATGACGGAGGAGTTTCTGAGGACAGACCGTCGCTGGTTATGCACCTGCAGGGAGGGGGCTCTGATGTTACACGGACACAGACCCGCATCATGACCAGGACGCGCCTGGGCTGCATCACCTGCGCCCTCAATGGGGCATGTCAAAAACAGCATGAGCGAGGCCACGCCCAGCACCACCTGTGTGTCTGCATCCTGATGTCGAGACTCCAGTGTGCCACACCTCCTCTGACCCTCTTACCAATTCCTAAACAGTGTTTATGGGCACATGACACACCATCCCAGCCAATCAAATCTGCTAAGACCAACCAAAGACAAATCAGATGACAGGAAGCTCGCACTGATCGGCATGGTGCTGCTGCCTCCCAGGGCTCCACCACAGCCCAAAAGCAGAATAAAGGAAGTGTGGACTAACTCCAGGCACGCTCAGACAGGATTTCCACTTCTTCCTGTGTGATGTAGAGGCAAGGTGCCACGAAATGCAGAACAACCCCCTCCACCTCCTCCCGTCCCTAAAGAGCCGTGCAGAGTGGTGCAGGACAAGGCAGCGCTGTGACCCTTTGGGCCGGGCAGGGCAGGGCAGCGCTGTGACCCTTAGGGCCAGGCAGGGCAGCGCTGTGAACCTTTGGGCCGGGCAGAGCAGGGCTGTGACCCTTTGGGCCGGGCAGGGCAGGAATGTGAACCTTTGGTCCGGGCCGGGCAGGGCAGGGCTGTGACCCTTTGGGCTGGGCCGGGCAGGGCAGGGCTGTGACCCTTTGGGCTGGGCCGGGCAGGGCTGTGAACCTTTGGGCCGGGCCGGGCAGGGCAGCGCTGTGACCCTTTGGGCCGGGCCGGGCAGGGCAGCGCTGTGACCCTTTGGGCCGGGCAGGGCAGGGCTGTGAACCTTTGGGCCGGGCAGGGCAGCGCTGTGACCCTTTGGGCCGGGCAGGGCAGGAATGTGAACCTTTGGGCTGTTTGGGCCGGGCCGGGCAGGGGAGCGCTGTGACCCTTTGGGCCGGGCCGGGCAGAGCAGCACTGTGACCCTTTGGGCCGGGCCGGGCAGGGCAGCACTGTGACCCTTTTGGCCGGGCAGGGCAGGGCTGTGACCCTTTTGGCCGGGCAGGGCAGGGCTGTGACCCTTTGGGCCGGGCCAGGCAGGGCAGGGCTGTGAACCTTTGGGCCGGGCAGGGCAGCGCTGTGACCCTTTGGGCCGGGCAGGGCAGGGCTGTGAACCTTTGGGCTGGGCAGGGCAGCGCTGTGAACCTTTGGGCCGGGCAGGGCAGGGCTGTGACCCTTTGGGCCGGGCAGGGCAGGAATGTGAACCTTTGGGCCGGGCCGGGCAGGGCAGGGCTGTGACCCTTTGGGCCGGGCCGGGCAGTGCAGGGCTGTGACCCTTTGGGCCGGGCAGGGCAGCGCTGTGACCCTTTGGGCCGGGCCGGGCAGGGCTGTGACCCTTTGTGCCGGGCCGGGCAGGGCAGCGCTGTGACCCTTTGGGCCGGGCAGGGCAGCACTGTGACCCTTTTGGCCGGGCAGGGCAGGGCTGTGACCCTTTGGGCCGGGCCAGGCAGGGCAGGGCTGTGAACCTTTGGGCCGGGCAGGGCAGCGCTGTGACCCTTTGGGCCGGGCAGGGCAGGGCTGTGAACCTTTGGGCTGGGCAGGGCAGCGCTGTGAACCTTTGGGCCGGGCAGGGCAGCGCTGTGACCCATTGGGCCGGGCCAGGGTGTGAGGGACAGAGCGGCAGGGACTGTGCAGCCATTCAGACAGAGTTTTGTGGAAGTCTAACCAGGAAACCACAGGTTATCACCCTGCTCTTCCAAAGAGGGCAGCTTTCAATTCCTGCTAAAGGCTCTCAGGCAGAGTGCTTCGCTGGAACTCAAACCCCTCCTCAGCGGCTCTGTGGCGATGCTTATCTCTCCTTATCACACTTCAAGAGAAAAACATACACTAAGGGTGTCCCAGCTGGGATAGCACAGAGCTTTTATGCCCTGCATCCCTAGTGACAGAACAAGAAGAAATGCTTTCGCTTGATGTGCCGAAGCAGGCATAGGGGCGTGTTGAACATGAGACCACAGAGGAACCACAGGCGTGTGGGTAGCACCAGAGACGGCATGAAGCTTTGCCAGGGACAACAAAAAGCAGCTGTCAGGAGAAACTCCTGGAACAAAACCAAAAAAAAAAAAACAACTGAACTGAGCTTGGATATTTTCTAGGAAAAACTCAGTAAGTGGTTGGAAATGAATTCCTGGGAAAGTGCTTTGCTGTGCGCAGCTCTCAACATAACACTGATAAATGTTACACTCAGAGAACCGTTTGTTTAATATTTCTTCAGCCTTCTCCAACACTTTCTCCAAGGACTTTATTCACCCTGCAGAACATCCTTTAGGGGCAGGAGGTGATGGGCGACTAAACATACTTTCTGCTTTTCCAGGAAAGCAGGATAAGGAAATAAGAGAGGGCCAAATATTCCAAATATCCAGTACAGAGAGAGAATGAAGTAGCCGTCTACTCCATGCTGAAAGCATCTTTTAGGGGAGGAGCAGACACACAGTCTGAGTGATCTGCACTTTTCTACCTTCCTCATATGAATAGAGTCCTTTCAACACTGACCCAGTGAACGAATTTACTGTTCAGTGTTGAATGTGTAGCCCCTGAAAACTTGCACTTTTCACGTTTTTATTTTGCTAGTTTCGTCATTGCTGAGGAGTGGGGGTCGTTGCATGGGTCTGGAAAATGACCCATGCAACTATGAAAGCTGTACAGATTTCAATATTGTGAGTACAATAATTTATTGCAATTCTTTAACAATCTTCATTGGTAATATATATATAATTGATATAATTACAGGTTAAAACCAGATGCAATTTACAGAACATAAAAACATACAGGACCACAAATAGCTATGTTTTTTATTATTATTACTATAATAATTACCATCACTTTCTGTCATGAGAGGATTATGTACAGAGAGAATTGGAAATACTGCCATTCACAAGAAATGGCTGAGGGTTTGAGTATTGCTATCGTTTCTGCTCGTTTAGCGCCGGCGTATATCGTGAGTCTGGTGGCGGTCTGAGGCCCGAGAGAAAACAGCCCCCCAATGCCCTGGAGCCAGCCCGCCCTGCGCTGAGGCAGGCCTGACATCCGACACAGATTCTGCCAAATCCCAACCCACTGAAAACCCACAGAAACACGAGAACCATGAAGACTTTTCTGTCTTTTTTTTTTTTTTTTTTTTGCAGTGACTGATTTGAGAACAATGCAGTGCCTTTTAGGTCTAAACACTGAAAAAGTGGTTTCTGCAAAAGAGACGTCTGACTGCCACCCCTCTGTGCTGCTCTCCTGTGTGTGTGTGTCTCTTTGTGTCCCTTCAGTGGACTGCAGCAATGTTTCTGTGAAGGAAAATAATTGCAGTAAATTTAACATCAAATAACCGACAGCAGGACCAAACTGGCTTATGCTGACGATCCTTTTCATGTGCAAAGCAGAATGCTTTGGCTGAAGGCTGGAGAAACAGAACTCGTGTGCCAGTGCATGCAGGGAAAAAAACACCAAAAACACTGTCCCCAAATTCTGACCCACACAGAACATTGTATCAGCTTGTGTTGATGGAGCGACAGATGGTTGAGACAGTCTGCCTCTGAGCTCTGACAGGGTTTGTCATGTTCTCAGCTACATGTAACACGAGCCGTACCATTTGCCATACAAATGTATGAATTAGGCCAACAAAAAAAACTTAATTTCTAAAATTTCTGAGACAGAGAGTTTTGCAGTTCGAGAGTTTTGCAGTGAATGCAGTAGAGTACAGCAATGCTTACTCACCAAAGACAGTGATGTCACTGGAACCCTGCAGTGAAACTGAAACACAGCTACCTGCATGTGATGATGACCGTTTAAATGGGTGCCTTCTGCATCAGAGGAATGTTGAGTGAAATCACCTCACAGCTTTTCAGTTAACAGCAAATTTTGCAAAACATACTTTAAAGTTTACCTGAAAGCAATTTCAGTTAAATAAATGCAAAGGGGGGAAGAACTGGCAGGCATGTGACACAGAGAGACTTAAAGAAAAACAGGAGCTCATTTTCCGTGCCCTTTGCAACGTTTTCTCTGCCACACAAACACAGCTTACTGCAGGAATTATGTGTGAAAGGAAGGCTTCGCTTCTCTGGACTCAGAGCAGGAAAATGTGGATATTTACAAAAGAGAAACAAACTCTTCTTGTTATTATTTCATTCAGAAAAGTTTGCTTCCTACAAGCTGAGCTTTTCTGCTGGTCTCTCCCCCCCTCCTTCTCTCTTGCTGTGCCCCCCCCCCTCGCAAAAATGTCTTACACATTGCTGGCCTCTTTCTCCTGCCTCACCAATCAAAACTAAACAAAAACAGGGAAAACCGAGTGTCAGGTAATAAAAGAGAAAGAAAGTGACAGAAAAAGAACTCAAGTAAACAGAAAGCATGGATACCCACTGACCTGACAAAGACTGCAAAGGAGATACAGGAAAAATAAAGAAAAGCATATTCACAAAGAAAGAGTGCAACCTTAGTGCCTCCAAAAAACAGATGGAGAATTATAGAGAAAGAGAGAAAGAAAGAAAAGTGTATTTATTCACACTGACAGAGTGAAGTCCTATTGACTCAGACTCTGTATTTACACTGCAGAAGTCTTTGTTCTGACCCCATGGAGCTGACCCCTGACCCTCAGGCCAGGAGGGCGGAGATGACCCCTGACCCTCAGACCTGCGGGCTGGGGTTTTTCGGGGAAGAGTCCTCTGTCTCAGTCCTCTGGGTCCTGAACTTTCTGGATGTCGGCCTCTGCTTCCTCAGGAGGCGGGGTCAGCGTGGGGGTGGGTGGGGTTGGTGTTGTAGTGGGTGTGTCATCGGGAAGCCCCACCCCTGGCCCCACCTCCCTGCCAGGCTCCTCCTCTCTGGAGGACTGTGTGCTGAAGGCACGCAGGCGGGGCGGGTCAGCGGGGGGCAGTAGGGTGAGGGGCTCCACGCTCAGCGTCTCTGCACTGTCGTCTGACAGCAGTGAGATGGCGGGCTGGGCGGCCGGGGTCAGGCTGGGCGCCAGTGCCAGCGGCGGAGAGTCCGGGTGCTGCTCCCCCTGCTGGTGGAGATCTGGCGCTGCAGCCTCGCTGGGGGTCACCTGGTCCAGGAACGCTGTGTCATCTGTTGCCATGGAAATGGCATGGGAGGGGGGACAGGTTGAAAGAAATTTAGACGGGGATGCAAAACAAAAAGGAAAGGGAAATGGGAGACACATGACTGACTGACCAATAAGGTGGCCTGTGAAAAGGAAAAACCCTGTTTCCAGGAAATTTGCAATCTGCAGTAAAACACAGGGACACAGTGCTTCAGTTTCAGCCCTGAGGCCGTCTGAGCCTGACTGGGCCCTTTGCTGCCCTACCTGGCGCTCCCTCCCACAGCACCCCGTGTGCCTCAAAGTGCAACTGCTCTGAAAGGGGGGCTGTGGGAGGGGTTTTCTGTTTTTGGAAATGCGGTTTTAAAAGTTTAGAATGGATGGAGAGAAAACACACCAACAAAAAAGGGGCCCCTTGAAAACACTGACAGAGAACTGGGTCATTACCCATGATGCACTGGGCACAGACAGGTCCATGCCAAAGTTACTATCTGAACAGAGGGATGTGACACAGGCAGGCGAGCACAATTCCTCTGCAAGGAAAAAACAATCCAACCACAACAACAGCAAGCCGGGGTTAAAGAAAACACATGTCCCAGGAGCGAGGGATAGAATGCAAAGCTGAGGAGAAAAGAACGAGAAAAGGAGGGAGGGATGCGGACACAGCGGCGGGGGAGAGGAAGGCAGCAAAATCTGTGGGAGAGCATGCGGAGAGGTTCTGAGGGGCGTGGGCGGAGGGTGTTATCCTCAGACAGCGCTGAGGATAAAACCCAATAACCAATAGAACCTCACCCTAAACCCAATCCAATCCAAGCCGAGCGTTTGCCATCCTCTCTGTGCCAGCTCCACCAGCGCTTAACCGGGTTTACCCTGATCAACATGTAAAAGGCTCCACACACATTGGGCCCAGTTTGACGCCTCTGACAGGGGCCCTTCTGTCCTGCAGCTTATTTCTGCTGCCTTATCCTGGCAGAACAGCAGGCCTCTACAAGGCAGACAAACGACTTCCTTATCTGTGTATTTGTGACAACAGTAAGTGGAAGCGTTTATATCTGATTCAAAATGGGATCCTTGCCTTGGCTAAGGACACCAGCCTGTAATTATAGTGATCTACTGGATAGTCTTTTTAGAAACAGGTTTTACCTGGATGAGAGCATCTGCCAATGCCACAACTGAAGTCCAAATGACGACTACAAACAACACTAATTATTCAAATGTATGAGATTATCATTATAGTACTATGTGCCCCTTTAAATAGCTTTATGAGATTTAGACTGCATTAGATAGCTTGGTGTTGGGGGCAGAGGAAGCTGAATGATAATTTTAGTCGCCTCTCGGATTCCTAGAAGAGGGTGGAGTAGGGGGGAGGGGTTTGGGTTGGGGGAGGGGCATGGGAAAGGGGGTGTGGCCTCCGTGCGATGGTGACAGAGTGGCACCTGCCTGATGGGCGGCGCAGCGTTCTAAACCCAGCGTCCGCCGCGACCACCAGCCTCCGACACACTAAAACCCCTCCGACGCTCTTTCCTGCCAGACCTGACTAGAGGAGAACAGAGGGACAGATCACAAGCAGGGGTGAACAATGGAACACAGACCAGGAGGATGGGGAGGGATGGACAACAGGGCGGTCAGAGGGGCAGGGTGACTGAGCCGGACTGAGCTGCGTGTCCACAGGCCTGCGGTCAGATCATGGCTGTTATGTACTTTGACTCTTCTGATCGGTTGCCGAGGAGGCACACAGGGTGATGTCACCGGTGTAAGGTACAGCGGAGCTGACGCATTACATGAGTCTGAGCAGGACACACACCAGGATACGCTGCAGGCCCAGGGCACATCTCTCAGGCCTGCAGGAGGAGTCAGCTGGAAGTTATCCAGCTAACTCCTCCATCCATATCTGTGTAACTCTATTGAACCCCAGCTCCCTGCTCCTCTGAACAGCCTTTGAGTTTCAGCCCAGTTTAAATGACTCTGGCAGACGACGTTTTCCTGCCATTCCCACGGTAACAGGACAGGGTGTGGCCTCTAGCTGGTCACTGCCAGAACAGAGAGATCACTGGGATTACTCTGTATTATTGCTAGCTTATCATTGTTTTTAGAAGGCACAATTGTGTTTGCATTCCACATGGTTGGGTGATCTGGCACCCCGGTGTGGGCTGTGCAGTTCTGGAGCAGGATGAAGGCAGTTCTGCGCACACCAGGCTCCCAGCTCACTGCATCTCACGACTGCACCTTCCAAAAAATGCTAATGCAAGAAACATAGAAACACAGAAAAACAGTTTTTCCATTTCTATGTGTTAGCTGAAGGAAGCAGGCAGGGGGAAGAGCAGTTAGGTGGGATTCAGCTACAACAACACTGAGCACCACGCAGAACCCTACTCTCTCTCTCACTCCCTTACAATCCCTCACACTCCCTCACTCACACTCTCACTCACTCACCCTCCCTCACTCTCACACTCACTCACTCACCCTCCCTCACTCTCACACTCACTCACTCACCCTCTCACTCCCTCACTGTCATTCACACAGCTGACATATCACACAGAGCAGAGGTAAGGACTGTGTGTACCCTGAGACTCGGGCCCTCCTCCTGGCGCACTGATGAAGACTGCTGACAGAAATTATTCAGCAATGACACAATCTAAAGAGTATCCAACATGGCATGCAGCCTGGAGGGGACCACATGAAAATCCAGCCTATTACCTGACCTGGCAAGCTGCTCAAAGCATCGACAACCGACTATGTAACATAATGCTTCCAGATATTAAGCTCGGAATTCACCCTGAAACCGATTTCCATCTATACCCCCTTGTTCTGCTCACTGAACTCAAACTGGAAAATCTTTTGTCATTCACCTAATTGAAGATTTACATGAAATTGAAAACCTTAGTCAAAACCCCCTCAGTGTTCTGCTGTGAAGCCAGTATAGATTAAGCGGCCCGAGTTTTTCCACATAACGTTTAAGTTCCATACCAGGAACCAATCTAGTTACCCTTCTATGAGCATTTCGGTACTTGGAACTCTTGGAGCTCCTTTGTGAGGCCAGCCTAAGGTCTTGTATAACCCAGCAGTGTTGTTAAATCTCAGTCACTTAATTGTTTTTAAGTGTATGACTACACACAAACACACACAAACACACACACAAACACACACACAAATACACACACAAACACACACAAACACTCACTCACTCACTCACTCACATACAAAAACACTTATATATTCACACTCCTGTTTACCTGGGGGGGAATGGATTTTTCACACAAACATATACACACATGCATAAACACAGACACACACATAAACATACACCTTCTCACACACATTTCACTTACATATATACATTTATTTTTATGACATGTTAGCAAACTGGTTTTTGGCATCATTCGTTTAAACATTTCATACATATATTTCCCCACACACATACCTATGTACAGATGTATGTTACACACAGTATTGATGTGACAGAAACTGATCATTCCATGGGCACTGGGGGGCTGGTGAAGGCCTCAGAGTTGTTGGTGCTTCCCAAAGTGAGGCCAGCACTGCAGCACTGCTCTGTTTCTCAGTATTGTGTGGGCGTGAGACACGCTGGACTGGGTTTCGGGGTTTTCATTCCCACACATAAGGTGAGAGAATTGGGGGTGACAGCTGAGTAACAGAATCACCTGCCACCTTTGTCTCTGAGAAAAACCGATCACTCCCCCCTGAGCTGTGGGCGGGGGGAGGGGAGGGTTAAAGGGACACAGATATTTGTGATTCACTACAACAAACATACATACACACATATAAACGTATGCATGCATGCTCACACACATATAAACCTACGCACATGCACTCAGACA
>JAFBMS010000835.1:0-57461 GCA_019788955.1 Albula glossodonta
CACACACACACACACCACACACACACACACACCAAGATACAGAGGGATGTGGGGGGCAGCATCTATCTGAATACCTGATGCTGCCTGCATTACATTGAATTGAACTGCCTGCCAGCTGACCTTGCAAACGGTGACTTACACAGCAGTCATTTCACGCATCATCCATTCATTATGATATTAACTGTTGCGGTCCAGTTCTGCAGAGAGTCCTGACAAAAAGAGTATATCATCTGAGAACCAAACCCGCAATCAGAAAATGAAACAGATTTTACATGTTTGTTTTATACTTTATTGGATACAAGCTAAGGGGGGAAGTGGGGGGGGATTCTTTAAAATAGCTTCAAATTGTTACCCCGCTGCGATTAAACATGTAAATTAGCATTTAAAAGACAGAAAAGAAAGTTTGCTGAGGGCCACTGCATATATTTTATATTCAAATCTTAGGAAGAGATTGGGATGTGACAGGCGGACAGGCGGCTAGCGGCTTTGATCGCACGGGATTCTGGGAGCTGCCTCTGCTCAAAGCAGTACCTGATAGCACCTCTTGCTTCCGCGGATTTGGGTTTAAAATATAAACACTTCCAACAGAAAACTTCTCACATATATTTATATATTCGCTTTGAAAACGGACATAAGCCGGATGAAAACAAAGCCGAATCATATTCAGGAGAGACAGCTATTCAGCATTTATTAAAAATAGCTGCAGTGAATCCTGGGTGCATTCTTTGTAAATGAATCAACAAAAAACTGGTTATAATAATAATAAATATAATAATAAATAATAGGAGATTTGCACTGACATTCTACAGAATCGCTAAATGAATTCAAATGTTTAACCATTTTCATCAGAATTTGTGAAACATGCATCTTTCTTCAGTAGGGCTGAAAGGCACTATGGATATAAGATTCAATTAATATATTCAGAGTATGCTGTTTATGTAACATTAACATTTTGCTATGCAGGTTTATGTCAGCTGTCAGCATGACCAATATATCAAAAGTAACAAAGCTTGTTTCACACATGCAGTTATGAACACCACTGACTCTTGTTCCATGTTAACTAAAGTGCAGTTGCTCAATGATAACCTGTTGTTACTGTTGTAGTAACTCTGTAATTACATTTTTATAGGTACTACTTACCTTTAAGGGATCCCTGATCAGCTACTGCAGCATGCAGATGAAAATACAGCGTGTGGTCTATAAAAACATTTAATCAGATGTTTCTGGCCCATTTATACAATGATTCCAACTATCCATTGTATAACATTTTGTTTTGCAAGTGAAACAATATGCTTGCATCTGTAGGATTAAAATTCATCAGTTCTGTCTGGTAAGCAAAATTGCATGTAGGTCTTTTGGAAATCCATCATTGTTTGTCTAAACAACAGGCAGAACATGGTGTAGGGAAGGAAGATGGGACTCAGGGTGTAGAGAGTGTTGATTTTTGACAAGGATATCTCTAAAAATAGACAGCGAGGTGGGCGTTTTAATCTGCTTTTAAAATGTGAGAGTAGCAGAGTTATTCTATGCTTAGAGGCCTATTGTCTTCTGAAATTTCCAGCAGTACACAGCACGTTGGGGATGCACTGGTTTACTGTTATTGTTTCAAACATTTATTAGGACACAGCTGGGCTGTATCACAGCTTTATCTCCTTGTCCTTTTTCATCCAAAAGTGTCCTCTGTTCAGTTTTTTTGGCGTCAATTTTATTTTGTACATGCTTCGGTCTGTCAACCGCCCCCCCACTCCACCCCACCAACAGACACACATACACACACACACACACAACACACCCCCCCCCCCCCCCCCCCGTCCCCCAGTTCAGCCCTCACCTCACCTCTGTGGTTTTCATTTGCATTCTTATCCTGCCTCAAAAAATCCTACACCCCACCCCCCCAACTCCCAACTTCCACTCTCCCAAAATAAAAATCCTCTCTTTGCCCTTAATGTATTCGAGCCGAGAGAAGAAGACAGGCCTGACCTGGCAGAGAAACGTAAACTGAATTAATTCTCCCATCCCACAGAATCTCTTTGAGGGCTCTGATCTGCTTTCCTCTGGGATGGAGGCAATGTCTCCACTGGCTTTGCAAACCCAGGTACAAACACATATCTCTGAGGTTTATTGTCCTTCAGAAAGCTTAAAAAAAAATTCAACTCAACACGTTATCAAGAACTTTGCACATTTGTTTTTGAACGTGACAAGACTGTTGGCGTTTCACTTCATGAGCCATATTTCAATAGCATGACTATTGTCGGAATTTAAAAGTATCGTCATTAGTATGTCATTAGCATCAGTAGAGCTTCGTTTACCATTTTTATTAAGGTTTTTCCTTTAACCGCACAGGAAATCCTATCCTTCATTGTGAAAGCATAGCTATTACTGTCTATTGCATTCAGTAACACATGGAAATCCTCAGACAGACCAAGGTACCTACCCTTTAAGAGCACAATATTGATTATATATAATACTTTTCCATGTATATCTGGTTTCAGATTGTAAAATATTTGGAAATGCTACATGCAGAAAAATTAGAGCAATGTCTAATCATGATGTAGCAGCTACAAATTTTTTTCTCATGTGTCTTCATTCAGAGAGGGCAGCTACTTTATTTCCAAACGATCGTAATACGTCTGCATGGTCATGCAGACGTCTTGAAACCCATTCTATAGCATGTAGGCTAGGCTAGTTATAACATTCGTGTTTGTGTGGGTCAAGTTTGCAAGGAGTCAGGGAACAGTGAGCTACTCACAGCTTCGCCCCCCCCCCCCCCCCCCCTACTTTAAGGATGCTTGTTACGCCCCTGCGTGAACATAGATGTTAACATGAACATGAAGTTAGTGTCCTCTTGCCACGTAGTTGTCTGATTGTTAATATTTTATTTACTCAATCTATTTGCTCGATCTAGCCCACTGATACCTTAATCAGACAGAGCATCACACACTGTTGGATCAAGAAATCCAGACATACACATAAGCAAATGACAAGCTTCAATCCATAATATAACCTGAGAGACTACTTCAAAAGCCCCCTACAGCCAGTTTTTCATCCTGGTGATACTGAGAAATTTTCCTTCCAAAATAATGATACTCTCACTGAAAAAGAAAATCAAGGACCGTTGTGCAATACAAGTGTTGTCAAATTACAGGATGCGATAAATCAACTGAAAAAAGTAGAGCATTCTTGCAAAAGAAGGTTAGGTGTGAAAACAGTCACAATGGGTTTATTTTTTTCCCTCCTCCTTTCTTTTCATTCTTGTCACCATTGAATATGTCTCTTATTTCTGTCACAAGAAGGTAGATGGGTCTCTCGGGGATATTAAAATAGCTGGGCCCGCAAGAAGGTTCAGATCTGCAGAAGGAAAACGGTGAAAGAGTCAGCGATGCCTGTTGTCCTTCAGAGTTTGATTGACTGGGCCAATCAGATGCTTACCCTGGGTTGATTGTTTATCTTAAAGTAACAAGGCACCTGTCAGTGTTGATATAATGATAATCCCATTCCCTTTAGGGAATTTTTGTAAGTGAAAAGCTAAACACAGTGGGTCCATAAGCCAGCGATTCCCATCCTCGTATGTCACTATGATCAGACTTCAATGCAGGAAATGATATCAGACGTTGTATCTATGCGTTTATCTTCAGAATGGATGTTTTGTTGCAAAGACAACCTTTACAGTCCAATATTCCCTAATGGGAACTGCAGAGAAGCGCCCCCTAGCTGTGTTTGGTGGTAACTGATTATCTGTAATGTGGATTATGAAATCAGATTACTAACCACATAACAATGTGATTTCAGTTACATTTTCAGATTGCACATTACAGCTAAAATTATAATTTTAGGATTAATTTAATGGTAAACAGGTAAACAGTTAACAAGTGAATTTATTATATTAATATTTGTTTATATGATACATAGAATGAGGGTAAAGGTACCTAATAAATGACTTACTGCTATTCACATTCAAATAATTCCTCCTATAGATAGGTTTCAAACTCTTTTGTAATTTACGTTTTTTATGATTACAATGTTAGAACTGATGTAGGAATCGGGATTTGGGCCCATCCTTCTGATTGGCTGACATCTGTCCATAGAGATGTGGAGGGCATGAGATTTGTGTGGACTTCTGTATTCTTCGCCGCCCGGATGAGTCCGAAGAGTTCATCCTTGGGCCTTATCATTTGTTCATTTATTTACTTACTACTTTGCAGTGAGGGAATTTTTGTACTGCAGTGTCTATATTATGTTTACCCATGCAGAATTTCTTCTTGGTAACGTATTGGTAGTATAGGTGATTTGTGCACTAAATTATCTCTGCTCACTAACCTACACCTGTTTTATATGATATTTTCTGGACTATGTTCGAATTCTCCATCAGTCGTATTTTTTCCCTTTGTTGCACAACATATTTACAAATACCTAATTCTATTGAAGAACAAAAGTGAGATATTTTGCTCTATATGGACACAGAACAACTCTCAATCCTCAAAGAGTTACTCTCAAATGTGTTCTTCAAAGAGACTGGATATCGATGTCTGTCACAAAAGATTTCCAGAGTGTTCCTCACGCACAGAGCATTCATAAGCACTGCTTCCACAATGAGACTGCTCAATCCTTCCATCGTATTAAACATTGATGCAGGAATTACGAGGCTGGGTGGCGACTTGTTTGATGTGTTGAGGAGGCTGGCTCTTGTTTCAGTTCTGCTGATGGTTAACCTTGCTGTGAAGGGTACTGAAGCAACAGAGATGTTCATAAGACCTACAGCTCTCATATGAATGAAGGCACCGTCTAGTTTTGTCTCAAAATTTCCCAGAATCACATGCAGACATTAGAAAAGTATATACTATATTTGTGTGAATGTACAATAACCATAGGCATATGTTACCGCAATAAAGAGAGAGACTGTATCATTTTTTCATGAAGTGTTTTATGATAAGTTTTAGATAAACCCAGTCATTTTTGAAAGGATCAGAATGGAGAAAATCTGTGAAACAGAGGGAAGAACTTTCTTAGGTAGAGATTGTCAGAGGGTGTTGAGGGTTCGGGGGAATAAGGTGATATTTTTCAATGACGCACTGCTCTCAGTTACTGTTGAATAGGCTCACTCTGGATGTGAGATTGCTGTCCGTCCCTTGACTCTGTTTTTGCAGAATGTTCAGGACTTAGCAAGGCTATGAAAAGCATGAGATGCAGCAATGAAAAAAACATGAAAATTTTGCCGCCAGTTCCAGACTCATCATCAAAATTGAAAGTAAATTACTTATATTCATATTCGAAGCGCCTCGTTTATAATTGTGTGATTAATGTGCTATTATGTAATTCAGGGTGCTTCATTCATGTGGGCTACTCTTCCTAACATCCATCAGTTAAATTTACCCTGAAAATTAGTACATTGCTGTCGTATGATTTGATTAGATTCGGTTTCATCCACAGTGTAGGTGGAGTTGGCATAACGTTGACTCAGAACACATGAGAGATGACAGAAAACAGAAAGGGAATTTTAATGGGAAATGGCTAGAAAGCTATTTGGAATTCAAGAACAAGAACAGTTATTGAGGCTGTTTGGGTCATAGAGAATCCATCCAATGTTACAGTATGTTCTAGAACAGGCCCCACGGAATTGTTGGGGTTGGCAAACATTCTGTGGTCATATTCAGAGAACTCCCATTGCATATTGATTGTAGCTTTTCTTTTCATTCATACTGCATGAGCACATGAATTGATTCGAATTCAATGGCTGCAGATGATCGCAGCCTATCTGCAGGGCTCATACACTCACAGATGCAGCGATTTGATAACCCTCCACATATTCCAAGAGCTCAAAGTTTATTTCCAAGACTATAGCTCTGCTTCATAACCTTGAGGTTGATGAGTATAATTAATTATCTCTAAAGTCTTTTTATTCTTGTTTCTCTCTCTCTCTCTCTCTCTCTCTCTCTCTCTCTCTCCTTTCATCCCCTATCCCTCATTTTCCAATGTTTCTCTGACATACTCTTTCCCTCTCATTCAGCTTCCCTCTCCCATTCTCCCTCTTTCTTCGGTAATCTGTGTTTGTACACTGTGTGCAGCTCAGCCATCTGCAGGTGGATGATAGAGCGTTATTTATGAATTTGTCTCCGTCTGTGTTCAGAGCCTGTTTAAATGGCTGGGGAGAATACCCTCCACCCCCACTGAGCATGTGTGTAACACCATTACTGGGCTACTCTAATAAAAAGTGGAACAAAACGCATTACAAGCTCCTGATGTATGTGAATCAAAGAGCCATTTTTTAAATAATTGAAAAGGCAGAATGCCGCTCTGTTTGAACATTGTCTCAGGCCGTACTAAAACTTTTATTATCCTTGAGATGTGCCAGTGGTTTACAAAGCTCTCTTTGATAGCAGAAGCTGGAGTGTGTTCCAATGATCTTGTAATAATCGGACGACTGGGGGAATACATGAACACAAGAGCCTGGATTCTTTCAGCATCTGCTCTCACATTTGATTGGCAAATGCAAGTTTTTGATGCATTTTTGTCATTGCAAACACTGTGTGGTATGTTATGCAAGCAACAACATTGACACACAAAACTGTGTGAACACAGGAATAAAAAAAAAATGTTAAAATGAAATACTGTACTGTTATTTATTTTTCATGTAACTATACGGTAAGTTTTGACTGTATCTAGGCCACCAGAGGGGCTAACTCAGTTCAAGCATACCCTCCACCGTCAAGGGCCCTGTCCTTAAAGAACACATTTTGTGGCAGAAATTGACTTGTTGAAATGACTATCTGAAGCAGTGGATTTGATTACATGCCAGAGAGATCTTGAAATTCTTTCATCCACCAAAGAGACATCCTTGGTGCCTGTCCAAAATGATGAAATGCGCATCATGCGATTCACAGATGCCCAAATGTCCGAGGATCCTTTCACCTCACACCATGGGGTAATTACTCTCTGTGTGGCATGATGTCAGCAGGGAAATCTGACAAGCTAAACAGGTTTAAAGATTTAATTCCATCTTTGTGGAATGAATTACCTCATGGGTCAGACCAAGCCGGAAGCGCACACTAACATGACAAAGCGCTTCAGTTCGTCACCATTGATGGAATTGTCACAAAAGCTCTTTGGAATGACTGATAAAACGCAACTAGGCGTGAAATGGAGGCTGCTCTGATTATTGACTGAAATATTCTGTGTTCATATTCTGAAAATGAGGGTGTGACCCACTGAAGAATAAGGAATGACATGCGAATTTGAATATATATAAAATATAAAACTTACATTTAAATATATCAGGCTTGGATGAAATGAAAGCTGCATAGTGAGGTTGGTTAAATGTACTGGACTTCCTAGGCTGCCCCTATCCTCTTTACAGAGACATGCAGCTGGCTGTCTGGGTGATTATCAATTTACCACACATCAGAATCCATGGGCATGTTGTAATAACCGACATGTCAATTTCTGGACTTGCATCACTGTGCAACAATACTACACAGCAAAATGTCCAGCGTTCATTTAACACTAACAGTGTACATATGAGTCCAGTTATTCTCATTTGTACACTGTACGGTGTTAAATTAACAACGGACATTTTGCTGTGTGTCAAACTCCAAGTGGTGTTATATGAGCTGAGAAATGCAGGGATGAGTCCAGAGGGTCCTTCGTCTTTTCATACACAGATTTCTCACTGTGTGCACCAGAAGCAGTAATACAGGTCACATTTCCCACCTGCTGATATGGTCTTACCTCTTTAATTCTCTTTAATTGAGCAGTTTAGCTTTCTTTCCTCTTTCATTAACTTTATTTTGCCAAATGGTTTCCCTCACAGTAAGTCCAGCTTCCCAGTGCCAAACGCTGAGACAGTTTCCTCTGGACGCCCTTGTAAAACCTTGCTCCTCGTTTGCTCAAGCACAGACTGTGGGAAGAGACATTGATCTGTGTGGCAGGGGAACCTGTGTAGGTTTCAACGAGTGCTAAGAGCCGTTCTCTCTGTGCGAGCTTACAAGGCCTACAGGTCACTGAACCTCTCAACTTCCCGGACCACCTCAGCACAGATGTCAGGGTTCTGTGGATAGCGTATATTCCACTTCCCATCTCATACAGTGGTCATATGTATGTATGTGATGTATTACTGAGTACGTTTTCTCAACATAATAGCACACATTATGCATTCTCAACCAGGGAAACATCCTGGGAAAATTACAAACTCACATACATTAGATTACATCCCAAACAATATTGTCGGAGCCAGATATAACATGCTTTTAATGATTTTTTTTAACAATTACCTTTCACTGCAGAGAGTGCAGTTAATGTCACCAGAACACACAGACATGCATTATTAATATTTTAAAAGCAAGTCCAACGGGCCCTGCTATGAACAACTAGCCCAAAGATATTGCCGTTGTGATATTAAAGGAATAAATCACAGCTTTAAGAAGGCTTGATGATTACAAAAACATGGTGCTGTAGGGAAACCTAGCTGTTCACTGCGCTCTGCGCGTGAAAAAAACAGCACAAGGCAATCGTGCTATTCTCTCAGGGGGTATAGTTTTATTTTGGTGAGTGCTGGGGGGGGGGGGGGGACTGTTCTGTTGTATGACTTTAAATTGAAAGAAAAAACAACCTCCTTGAGTGTGAACTAAAATTGATTCAATACATCCTAACATATTGAAAGATATTTTGGGGGAAAACAACAGTATCTAAAATTTATTTTCAAGTTACCTTCATGTTTATCAGCACATCGTCTTTGTGAAGGACACTAAGGTGGCATATTATTTGATGAGAACATTTTAGGTACAATTAATTTTATACAAAAAAATGCAGAAATTGATGTTAAAAGCTGGGGACAGACTGAAAGGATGGGACATTAATTGCCAGATCTTTATATTGATCTTCACACTGGCAAGGCTACTCAGCACAATGCGTTAATGACGATGATGATGATGATGATGATGATGAGTTAGCTGAGCTGCTGAAGGTTCAGACTTTCTGTTTCTCAGAAAAATGGATACTCCTCAGAACGTGGATGGGCGTAACTGTCGATATTTTATCTCTGCAGTTGCTTAGACATTCACTGATTCATAAGAGTTGATTCTTAAAATTGATGTTTAAAATTCATATCTCTAGCAGGTACTGTATTTACGGCTAATTCAAACAAAAGGATTATCAGTACTTTTGTGTTTTGATATTGCAGTGAAGATTGAACAGTGAACTGAACAACTGCCACTCTGTCAAACTTTTAATTCAAAAGTAGCATTTTTAAAATACATCCATCTCTGAAAACAGATTTGTATGAGCTCAGTCACTTTCTGTTAGTTGATAAATTCTGTCCAGGCAAATAGAATTACATTAAAAATTACCCTCAACTGGCTCAGATGTTTGATGTGTAAATTCTTCAAAGTGAATGGAAGTCTTGGGTAAGATTTATATACTTTATTGCTGCTGTATAATTTCTACTAATTTCTACTTCCACTGTCTACTATGTCCACAACAACAGAAAGTCAAGCATGCATGTGCCCCTGGAACGTGTCTGGTGTTGGGAAGAGCTCTCTTAATGAATGCACACCAGTCATGAGTGTTCATATTCTAACAGTGTTCCAAATAAACCATGAATATTTGCCTGCTTATGCATGAACGCCTACTTCCTTGAAGTGCATGTCTTACTTTTTTTTTGACTGTTTGCAATATCTTGCATACATGAATAAATGAAATCCACAGTGTGGGGAAAACTGGAAAATTCTTGCCCTTGGCGATCCTTTGTAGTAACATTTTGCAGCTGATAGCAAAATGTGTTTGCAGGCCACCCCTACCTGCAATGCAGTGATACAAAACCCCTGTGAGTGTTTAATCTCAGCGGGGATCACGCTCCAGCCCCGGGGCCCAAAATACAAGAAATCTCACTTTAAACTTACTGTTGCACCGGTAAAAAAATTAAATAAATAATGATTAACAGTGTATACCTTGGATATGTTCGCTTTGCACTTCTTCACCTTGAGGGAAGAGAAAAATACAGACAGTACAAGAAGACTGGAAATAGAAAAAAAAACATCCACAGAGATAGTATTGATTGAGATCATGTTTATTCTGTCATTCAGACTAAAACCACAAAAAATATAATATATATATGTAAATAAAGACAGGACACGCAGCTGGCAGACCTCCTTGAGCATTTTCTCCTCTCCTCCAAAATGATGAATCCATGTGAGGTCACATGACCTGCCCCAGCACTGGGGAGGGGTCCAGTTTCTCGGGGAGGCACAGAGGATTAAGACACGCCCCTTAATCAGTTAGGAAAATCACATCATGCTCATCATGATCTGAATGGCTCTTTCATTTATTCTGCCTTTGTTATGTTTTATTTGGGAGATCCAGGCTGTTTGTGAAGGCTAATCATTTACGTAGGGACGTGGTCAGGGCGTCAAAGGGGTAAGCCATGACAAGACGCTTAACACTGGCCAGATTTCTGTGGAAGTGAGGTAGCTCATTCACATTATATTATTTGCATTATATTTTTTCCATGAACATTGTGCTCATGTGCAGTTTGAGACTCAAGAGTTGTGTTTCACTTCCACATAGCTCAGTGTGATCTCACAGTTTCCCTAGCGGGCCAGTCCCCAGCCCACTCCCTCTGCTTTCCATTGTGGTGAATTGTGGCATGGTTGCTAGGAAACCAGGCTTGTAGGCTATTGATTGCAATCCTGTGCGGGGACCTATCACTTTAACACTAAGTAAGGTGCTCTATTATTGTAGCTCTAAGTTCGGTGCTCAATCATTGGTTAAATAAATAAGGTGCCCTATCACTGCATCCTAAAGTGTCCTATCTCTGTTGCTATAAGCAAGGTACCATTGTAGTGCAGACATAACATTGCCACTTTTTAAAATAAGAGTAAGATGTCCTAGCATTGTAGCCCTGGGTAGGTAGGTAGCCTATCAGTGAAGATATAAGTCAGGTGCTCTATTCCATTTTGGCCATTAGTAAGGTACAGTACTTGCCCAAGTATTGCTTTGTGAGTTGTAGTTATACGGAGGGTAACCAAATGGATTGCTGTTTGAGGTGAGATTGACATGACTGTGTGATTTTTCCTTGTAAGGAAGTCTCCTCAGTAAATAACTCAACAGAATGCAATGGAAATGATGTACAGAGTTATACCCAAACTGAGGTCACTGTGGTGTACAGTACATTTGCTTTATTTTATTTTACGCACCATGTTGTTAAAGATGGATATGCAATGGGACATTTTATTGCGGAACACTTTCATGCCACAGTCCCCATGGCAATGAAAATGGCACGCTGTCCTCCTCTCCTCGTGGAGATTTACGCCCGTCGTGGTGCGCTGGCGTGACGTCGATGCGGGCGTGCTGGAGGCCACGGGTGTGGTGGACTCTGTGTGACCTCAAACATTGCTCACCGTGTAAAATTCATTGCTAATCTCCTTTCAGCCACACTGACGTTATTCTCAAACAGCTTTGTTTTTTTATTACACTTTTACAATGCTTTAAATGGCTTTATTTCCAATACAGATGGATAATCAGTTGTTACATTTTAAGAAGGACCTTTTCTAAATTCATACATGTTATATTTGTAATATTACATACTGTACAAATATTTAATAACATATTTATTAAACAGTTTATACGTATTATACTGATAATTTATGCATTAAGTCTGAGTTTATTAGTCTGAGATACACACTGCATGTCTATTATCACATATACAGAAGAGTTATATTGAGTAGTTTTCTGTAAAAACGTTTTAAAATTCCTCGATTCAGACGACAAGAAAACTTCAACACAGATGTTGCAGGTCCCAGGTCACCTGGCATACAAACAGATTATAGTTCATGTGTAAAAAATTATGAGACACCAAACAGTATGCTGCAGTTCAACAAGTCACTCTTGGAGGAATGAGGTAAAGCAGCCAACTATTCAGTTCTGACAGTGCCTGTGCTGCAAACGTTAAGGGCTCCAACTAGTACTAAATGAATGAATGATAATCAACTTATTTGTGATAAAATATCATAATACTCTAACAAAGATGTGTCCGTATTGTTATGTGTGTTACAGGGAAATACATTGATATAAATATGATTTGAGCCTAGTGCTAAGCGTAAACTCTGTCCTGGCAACAGGCCCTAAGGGTTTAAAGGTCAGCTGCATTTCGTTGGTTGAAAGGGTACCTGCCTGTTAGTAGGTTTGTTTTAAACAAAGTTCTTTGTTTTTCTTTGATGCAGGTGCTGACTTAGCGGATATGCGCACACTGTATAGATGCAGATGGGTTACGCAGTGGAGTCCCGGTGAAAGTGCGCTTTCATTTTGCAATCATTGATCATGCAGCAGGAAATGTTTACTTCCCACAGCAAATCAAAGCGGGCCAATAACTCAGCTGGAATTACCTCACGTACAGCTCACAGGAAAAAAAAAACCCAAATCATTTACTCACAGTTATATAGCCTATCCAACAATAAATAATTGATTTCACACAACTCATTTTGAGCTGGTAATGGTTAAATGCCCTTTATGACTTTTAGCAGCACCGTCTTTATTTGAAAACAGCGAGTGAAGAATGCAGCAAACATCTATTGTTGGGTTTTGAAAAGGAACGTAAGAGCACTTGGGTATTTTATGAGAGTAGGTGTGTGTGTGTGTGTGTGTGTGCGTGAGTGCACGTATGTATATACGTGTGTGTGTGTGTGTCTGTGTATGCATGTGTGTGTGTACTTGTGCGTCCATAAGTGTGTGTGTGTGTGCGTGCGTGCATGTGCATGTGTACGTGTACTTGAATGTGCTTGTGTGTGTATGTCCATGTGTATGTGTGTGTGTGCCTGTGTGTGCATCTGTGTGTACTTGTGTGTCCATGACTGTGCTTAAGTGTGAGTGTGTGTGTGTGTGCGCGCATGTATGCCTACATGTGTCTGTCTTTATGTGTGTGTGTGTATAGTTAATGATAGCTGTTATGTTCATGTGTCCTATTGACTCTGCCAGTAAATCCATGGGGTTAAGCCAAAGCTAATGAGAAGTGAGTTTTCATCCTTCCCCAGAGAGGCAGGCTCGCTGTGCAGGGGTGCTGTTGAGATGGAGGTCTGGGTAGTTTTCAGCTGCATCCCGGAGTGTAATAGTCTACATATGCCTTAACTTCACTCAGGATATCACATGAGCTATCACACATGAGCTACCACACATGAGATATCACACATGAGCTATCATGAGATATCACACATGAGATATCACACATGAGCTATCACACATGAGATATCACACATGAGCTATCACACATGAGATATCACACATGAGATATCACACATGAGATATCACACATGAGCTATCATGAGATATCACACATGAGATATCACACATGAGCTCACACATGAGATATCACACATGAGATATCACACATGAGATATCACACATGAGCTATCACACATGAGATATCACACATGAGATATCACACATGAGCTATCACACATGAGATATCACACATGAGCTATCACACATGAGCTATCACACATGAGATATCACACATGAGCTATCACACATGAGATATCACACATGAGCTATCACACATGAGATATCACACATGAGCTATCACACATGAGCACACTCATGAGATATCACACATGAGCTATCACACATGAGCTATCACACATGAGATATCACACATGAGCTATCACACATGAGATATCACACATGAGATATCACACATGAGATACACATGAGATATCACACATTATTCAAATTTTTATTTTATTTGCATACTAAGCAATTGTAACATAATATCTTTGTGCCGTGATCAATGTTCTATCAAATAGAATACATTTTCCGTGAGGTTTACAAAGCTGGTCTGCACACAGCAGCTTGGTATAAATGTCAGGCTAAGAAAAACTGCTGACTGAAAAAGAACAGCCATGCTGTATTGAAATATTATAAAGGTTATTGTGTTATTTTTCCCCTTTCCAGTAAAGGCGGGGCACTTTGGTTTGTGACATTTTGTTGCTGAATGTGAGAAGTTTCTCGCCGGATGCCGCTGAGCTCCATAACTTTTCTCAGGCTAATCAGAGATGGGGAGACTGAAGGCCTCTGATGAAGTGTGATTGCAGCACTAAATGAACAGACTCTCCAGGAAAACAATGCTGGGATTTCCCAGATCTGTATCTGCCTGGGGCGCAGCGTTTGATGACGCTCTGAAGGAGTATGCTCAGCTGAAAGCGCTAAGCATGCACAACCCAAAGAGGCTGTGTGTGTGCATTTGTGTGTGCGTGTGTGTGTGTGTCTGTGTGCCTGTGTGTGCAGGTGTGTGTGTGTGTGTGTGTGTGAGTACATGTGCAGGTGTGTGTGTGTGTGTGTGTGTGTGTGTGTGTGAGTGCATGTGCAGGTATGTGTGTGTGTGAAAGAGAGAGAGAGGGCTCTGCTGAATGGCAGTTGGCTGAATCAAAGCTCCACACTGCATGACACACTTTCATTGTACATATTAAAAATAAATAAATTGGAGAGTCTGACCTAAAAATGCACAACATCCACACTACTGTTGCAGTTTTCCCACCAATGCCAAGTTAAAATGTGTTTTATCTGGTTGTGTTTTTCCACAGTATGAAGCATCGGGTCCTCTCCTGTAATGCAGCATAAGTGCCAGTGTTATGTCCTTATGGGGGTTTATGAAGCTGTGGAATAAGGCCATAGGGGGAAAGCCAGCCTAGTACTCTGATATGGGTGCCTGAGCTGATACTGAGGTTTGTCAAATGAAATGCCTGAGCCAAGGCATAATATTCACTTTCAGAGATTATTTTTAGACCAGCTCACCTTTAAAAAAAGGTTTTGGTACTTGCTGGTTAAATCAAAGTTATGTACATGTATGTAACTTTTAACTCTGGTGACACTTGCCACCATAAATGGCTGGAAATAAAAGGGGTTATTTTGAAATTACCAGTTATGAAAAACAGTATTGTCAAATGTCCTCACAGATTGTATGAATTTTCGATCTTCAGAAAATGCTGCACATGCACATGTTTAATATTTCTGTGAAAACAGCAACAGAAAAAAAAAGTATTACTGGGCATCCATTATACTGAATGTTCTGGGCAACCATAAGTGATTGTAGATACGTCTGTTGAAACTGGTCACACCCCTTAGCATGAAGGAATGAAGAGCATTGAAACCGCGGCCACATGTGTTGACTCTGAATGCAAGGGAATGAAAACAATTGGCACTGATTTCTTTCACAAGATCCTCTTGTTTTGCAAGATGCTTTGGTGGAAATCAGAATTATGATTTCTTTTTGAAGTTCTCAAAAAAATAGCGGGAAAAAGATGGTTACATTTTACAGACATGCGCTCTTGTACTGCCTTTTCCTTGAAAATAGCTACAGGTTGATGTTAAATGTAAATTTAAAAAATGACAGAATATCAAAGCTCTCAGCATCACTCAACTTTTTCGCAAAGCAAATTTTTTTTTTCTCTAGAGGGAACGTTATGCCTTTTCATAGCAAGAAACGTTATTCTGATGAAATTTTCATGATTGCTGAACTTGCCACACTGTGTTATAGAAGATAAAAATGAACAATTGCGTTTAATTGTGGCCCAAAGTTAAGGGCCGATGTTGACTGAGCCCCAACCTTAGTCACTGTAAGGACATATATTGCTCTATTTTAAAATGAAAGAAACAATTTCCAAAGGAAGTCTGCTTTTATCTAACAAAATGTAATATATTCGAAGAAAATTATGTTGCAGTGTAGAATTTTTTCTTTTGATTGAATCATGTATGCTCTTAAACGGACTAATTGCATTTGATTGAATCTAGCACAGAGTGAGCTGGGACAAACTGCCCTCACTTGACTCCTGGCAGCACCCCAGTGGATTTATATGTTATAAATCTGGCAGCCCTGTAAATTAGGAGAGGCGGACTGGGAGCTGTTGTTCAGGGCTTAGCTCTCCCTGTGTCCTGATGCTTGCAGTCACTTCCCATGGCACGCTCTCCCAAAACTCCCCCGAGTGGGAGGATGAAAGCCAAAAAATCCTCCTTTCGTTCCCTCCCTCCACCCCTATGCTTCCAAATGAGCCTGGCACGTTCAGGAGGCCCTCAGCTATCAAAGCAGCCCTCCGTGAAGCTCCCCACAGGCTCCTGGTGTGCGTTTTACGGACAAAACACCTTCATAGCACAATGTATAGCAAAACCTTTAAGAATTTCTGTCCTCTAAAATGGGCTGAACTTAACGGCCGTTTGCTTGATCTATGACCCGGAGCATTTTTCTGGTGTTTCCCAGGATTTCGTATGTAAAACCGAATGGAGAGTTTTGTGAAATGACCCTGGAACAGTAGTGAATCACTGACTCACTCGTCTGTTTTTTTTTTTCCTATCCCAGTGTCCTTTGCTCTGAGTGTAGAAAGACCTTCTGCTCCCCTCTGTTTTCAGGGTTGCATTCTCGTCACGCCCACACTGCAAACTGCAGCTGGTAGAGCCTGCTTCTGTATTACTGTATTCTCCATTTCATGCTTCTCACCGTCCCAACCGGGGGTGACTCAGAGCAGCAGAAGTTTTACCTTCACACAGCTGATAAATTAGGATGCCTTGCTTAGGGGTAAAACAGAGGTGTTCTTACCTGAGTGAAACAGGGCAGAGTCTCATTACCAAGCTGCCATCCTCACCCACCATCCAGCAGCACTTATCATGCATAAAAACACGCTGCAGCAGAACTGCATCTCCTGAACATGTCTCCATGTAAATCCTCCTGCAACACCAGAGTCAAAATCCTCATAGATATCCTTCAAACCCTCTTGTGAATTTTTGACCGACTTCAAACAAGCGGTAGCGAGATTAAAGTAGGAGCTGGTTTTGTCATTACTGTATTCTGTATTCCTGACAGGGAGACTAATGAGCACGCTCCTCAACATCTTTCTTTTTTTTTTTAAACGATGTGTTTTGCCAGCTCATTCGGATAATTGATACTCCTCAGTTAGCACTCTTTTGGAATCTACTTCAAGGTGAATAACTCCTACCATGTTCCTCCTTTTCTGCTGTGTTCCTTACTGCTTATTAGTGGATCCCTAGAGACGTATCATGCTATCAAAAATGAGGGAGCCATTTTCTTAAATCTGCTCTTATTTATGGAAACTTCACTGACATCTTACTTTTAGCAGGAAATTTTTCGATCCCCTGAGAATACCTAATTGTTACATGAAAGCTGTCTTTGTCTTTTCTCCCTTGTATTGCCTTGGAATTAGGTTATATTAGTCAAATCCAATCGCTGAGTTTCCTTTCATTCATGGGTTTAGAGCACAAGTTTTTTTTAAGCTTACATTGAGATGAATTGCTGACATGACTGCCTGTAAACGATCTATCTATCACACTGCCAGTGTCAACCTCAGGCTGTAATCAAGGATGAACTTATTCATGTACAAATTACACCTAAGAGGCTCTCAGTGATTAAGAAACAAGCTTTGGTTGACTGAACATAAAGTCATACCTTGATAGATATTTTAGGGTTTTGTGTCATGCGTTAGGGAGGCACATTAAATGGGTCCCTCCATTTTCCTTTTCACAAAGTCGCTATTTATTTATTTGACTAGATAAATTCATCATCAAGAATTAGACAGACATAGGGCCTCTGGGTGGCATGCAGGTTCGATCCCCGGTCTCACCATTGCCGGCTATGGTCAGAGGTCCCCTTGGTGAGGCAACAATTGCCCAGCCTCGTGGGGGTAGGATACTATTCAGTTGGTCTCATCGCAATAGCACCCTCTCTGTCATGCTTGGTCGCCTACAGTGGCACGAACCGATTGTATGCTGACTACGTCTTCCTCCATCGTCATAGGCAGTGTGCAGTTGGTGGTGCGGCCGCAGCGTGAAAAGAAGTGAGAGCATCGTCATGAGAATCGGAGGAGCCACATGCTCGACTTCTCCTCCCAGAGCTGTCAGGGTGGGTGCAGCTCGGTTGAACATTCACGTTGGGAAAACTGGGAAAAAATCAGGGAAAAAAAAAAGAATTAGATGGGCTTCCTTCTCTCTAATGTGGCATATAGTCGGTTGGAAAAAAAAACACCTTTTCCTCAGTAGCCCATTACAGGGCCTGTTGGATACTCTGTTTGCACAGCCTTTAATAGCCTGTACTTTTCTTTAATCAAAGGGATTTGAAGGTCATTTTGTCCAACTGTATGATCCACTAGAACGCTTGCTTTCAGGCACAGCCCTGAGGGACCCCGGTGTATGCCGGTGTTTTTTTCAACCAATCACTCCATAAATTAAGATTGCTGAACACCTGTTTAAGCTCTGCTCTCTTTTTTCCTTAAATTTATATTTTTAATAAAATGCAGGCCTGGCTCATTGCCATTTTTGTTCCTCATGAATTCTTCATCTTCTAACAAATGGTTTAGTTTCAGTGATAAGGTATCCACACTTTCACTTATTAGGACTCCACTAGTGTGTGTGTAAGTTGATCAATTAAAATGTTCCCTTGTTTTAAAGAAACCTGTAGTCTCATAGCACAATAAGAGAATGAAAGTATTAGATTTTCTGACAGTTCAACAGTCCTGGGATGTGAAATATGGGCCTATTTCTGATAGAGCAGGGTTTAACTGGATAAATCACCCCTCACCACATAAGTAAGAGCAAGTAAAACAGCTTGTCACAATTCAGGGGTTAAACCTGCAGATATAAAAGAACAGCACACACAGCGGTCTGTCAGGACTGAGATCCAAGCCTTAGTGATCAATAAATCAATCAATATATCCTTAAGGCTCCTGTCATGTGTTCAGACCCTCACAGCATCTTGTTTTCAGGTTTTTGGATTTATTTGCTTATGAGGTGGATCATTATTTGTCTTGAATCTCTCTTAATTTTTTAATTGACACACACTGGGCAGGGGCTGAATGTTTGAAGTAGAGGTCAGGGTCAGTGACTGCAGGTGAGGGGTTATTTCTTTGTGAATATTGCACACACATTCATACATGAGGCAAACAGACAGCTGCTGCTTGTGTGGAATGAAATATATATTGTGTCATTCCGCAATATTTAATATCAATGACAGGAAGGAAAAAAGTTTGCACAATGTAATATTGCAGTATTTTGAGGAGAAAATTTTTCATCTTGAATGTTGTATAGTGCAATACTGCATCTTGGCCTGTTCCTTTATAACACATTTATAACCATTTTACTAGTCATCAACCTCAGACATTGTATGAAGTACAATGCAGTCAACTTTACTACATTCGGAAGTGCTGCTGTATTTCGGTCACATATAGACCATTTTAATATATATTCCAGTCCACAGTCCTTAAAATTATTTGGTGGCTCATTCATTAACTCAGCAAAAAAGCCTAAAAGAAAAGTTGGGCATGCCATTGTCATTGTCCATGCCACATCATACCCGCACCCGTGTTTCCTTTGAACCCAAAAACCGTACGCACTTGCACTGGCATCACTAGGCTTCAGTGAGCGCGCACCTTTTGTCGGTACTCACTCTCCACCTATAAGGGAAGCCTACATTTAAAATTGATAAGTAACCTTTTAACAAATATTTGTGCTTTCTTAAATACAAAAAAGGAAAAAAAAAACATGAAGAAACTCAAAACATAGTATAAATGTAAATCTAATGGCTGGTTTGGCTCCTGCAGGCAGTTTTCCCGGCGGGAACGTCACAGCCGGGGAAGTTTTTCCGGCAGGACCGCGGTGGACTCAATGCGAGGCGGCGCCTGTGCATTCCTCAGTTTTACTGCCCACGGCGACGGGGCTACGACCTAATGCATCTTTGTAGATATTAGGCCACTGACACTGGCAACATAGAGGAAATCAATGCTCGCTGCCAGGGAAGGCCGGGACGCCGTTTTTCACTGCAAAATGGCAGTCATTGGTTTAGGAGCCTGGCGTCTCTCTGTGCGGTGCCCCTGGGAGGAGACACATATAAACCCCATACATCCTCCTCCTCCAGCCGCATCCCACATCCTCATAAATGTTTATACCCATCCCAGGGCTCAATAAAACTTTGCATCCACTTTCAACAGATCAAATAAGATAAGATTATTCCATTAAGAACGTCGGTGTAGCAATCTTTTTTTCTTCTTCTTTGGACATGTAGGCTATTGCTTACGGTACACATCGGTCACGCAACTCTGTGAACAAGAGGCAAAACTTGTTATATAAAGATGAGGACTGATTGCTTTCGTGTTTTGACTGGACACCCTGTTCCCTGCTACTTTCACATGTGTAATGTGATGTGTCCTCCAGTCTCCCAGTGTGCCTTGCTTTGATGAGTGAGGAAGTACTGGGAAGTAAACAAAAACAAATGAGCTATCAAGGTAAATTAGCTGACTTCATGGTGGATCAGGTGGAGAATTAACCCAAGGGCAAATGTTTTTGCATGGACCCTCTCCTCCTCTGGGGAAAAAGCAGTGTTATTCATGCTCTGTTTTTCAGACAGTGCAGAGTGATTTAGCCGGAGTGTCCATGTGTGAGCGTGACCCACTGGGGGACCAGCTCAAGCGGAGAAGCTTATGGAAACTCATTTAATTAATACAAATTTTGTCAAGATGAATCGCTCCGAGTGTCAATCAGCCCGTCCGCACAGGGACCGTCAGAGTTGCTCTCAGTCGCGCCAAACTTTCATTAAGCCCGAGATAAATGGCAACCGGGACATAGATGTGACCGGAAAAATGAATCATTTAAATGAGAAAATAAATAAACAAACATTTCCCCAACAAATCTTTAAATTCTAATTTAATGTGTGCCTTGGACAGAAGTCACAGTGGGACATCAAGTCAGATGAGTTTCCTTCTGATTTCCACGCTTTTAAAGCAAGATACGGCAGATTTCCTGAGGTAATACAGCCCACTCCTGGGGGTCAAAACCAACCCTCAAAATGAAGGCATCAGTATGGCTTTAGTGCGAGCTGAACTACGGTTCTGTAAAAGTCTCAGCCCAATGTCAGTCACTGAGACGGGTTCTGGCTCAGCTTTTATATTCACCCTAAAATCACAGGCTAATTCAGAGCCAAGAACTCAGATGGCGTGCATTAACTATGTAATGAATGGTTTTAAAGGCCAGTTTGGATAATCAGCAGGTTAACTTCAAAAATAAAAGCTTTAAAGAAACAAGTCAATAGAGAAATAACAGAAAAGCAGGGAAAAGAATATTAAACAATACAGTTATGTTTTGTGTAGCAGGGAAGAAAACCCAATAGAACAAATATTTTTCTTATAATGATCAATGTACAAATAAAAAGTCTGACCAAATGTATCGTCATCAAATACAGTAAAGTAGAGAACAGTTCGATGCAGCTCTTCATTTCTAATTTCGCAGTATCTAACATAGATTTGTCCAATTCACTTGAAATTGTGCACAGATATCCATGACATTCTGTAACTGAATATTAGCACAAACCTTTATCAGTTGAGATATCTGTTTTTTTTTTCTGCAGCTGCCACAGGGTTTTCTGATTACTGTTAGTCATGAGCATAACCTGTACATTATCAGGATCCTCTGAATATGGGGTTAACTCCGAGGTAACCATGGAAATAGCTGAGACCCCAGGGAGACAATTTCCTTGGGGCCCTTTCTGACCAAGGTCCATTGCCATTATATTACTCTCATTAAACTCAGGGGCCCCTTTTATTCTCAGAGCCCCTAGCAGTCGCCTGCCTCTGTAAAATTCACCACTTTTTACCATCAGACGCTAAGAGCTGGATCCAGTCAGGCTGTGTGGTTTTTGATTTGTTATGGGTGGTTTCTTTGGTCATACCTGGACTTTAACATGAGCGTCTGTGAAAGGCTCATTACCGTTATCAAGGGGCCCCTCCTCCCTCTATACTTCCGACTCTGGCCTGAGTCTTCTGCCTGTGTCTTTAAAAGTGTGTTTAATATTACATTGTTCTCTGGGGTGTCTTATCACCTTTTAAATTTTAAAATATAACCTAGAAAGTACAGACAAAAGCACACGAGCGCCAGTGAGGACAAACAGCAGGCACTGTTAAAATGATGGTGATGTTACCAATAGCTTGGAGTACCACATGGAATTTGGCCTTCCAACGACATGTGATGCTTAACTGCATATCACTGTAAATATGAAAATTGGGACATACAGATTCAAAGCCAAAATGTGTCTGAAACAAGAGCTAACCAGCATATGTGATATATAAAATGTGTCATTAGGTACATGCCATTTAGCCAGACTGCTACAAGCTTGTGCCATAGTAGCAGTTTGAGTGGTTAAACAGATATCCTTGCCCTCTTTCTTACTGGCTCTGATTACCCCTGTCCCCTTGGTTATGATATCTCTTTAATTTTGCTGTCAGACATCAAGTGGTTCAAAGTGCAGGTATTAAATAATAAAGACAATTAGCATTGACATCAAAATTGAATTGGCTTGTCATTTTTCATGCTTGTCTCATAGTTCATTCACAGAGGGCATGGTTTACTGAACTATGGGGTAGGATAGGACGGGACAGGATGGGATGCCATAACTATGACCACTAGGGGGCTCTATGTCAGCTGGTGGTGAAGATGAGGATAATTTACATTCCCTTTACAGTAAGGCGATTTGTAAACTGACAAATAACATCAAATCACATGGCTTTATTGGTTATTAGATGAAGTTTGCCATTTCCTGTTCTCCAGGATATGATATCAGGTATTTTGGTCTCCGACTGAATTTCAAGGCTGGACTCAGCAGAGTCAGTGGGGATTCTGCACCTTGAACAATTGTTCAAATTTGATTTATATTCTTTTTTTTTGTAATTTTGACCAAAAAAAGGAAAGGAGAAAGAAAGAAATACTGTTAAACTGAGTAGAGCAGTCTTATGCCAGTCTGTTCTCTCAGACTTTACAGGAACTGTTTGATATCCTCTACCTCTTGCCAGATTCGTGGTCTCATCAAAGTTTAAAATGATTCCCAGAGCTGTAAACAGTGCTCTGGTCCTTAATGGACTGACTAGATATAATTTATTCATATTTGCTGAAAAACATCCAGGACAGATCGCACAGGTTCTGGTCCATTTACCTTATCGATTCAATCACCCGAACCTGCTCTGCCTCTAGAACTTTCTCAACTACAAATGTCAGAACTGGAGAATTTTTAACTTAATTTTCTGTCAAAGCCACACTGCAGATGTTCCTTCTCCATATATTTTTGAATATGAAAAATAAAACTTTGAAAAATGTTGATTAATCAACACCTACTGACCTTTAGAACTCCACCAATACCAAAACAAACTGAATGAATGTCTTAGGTGTGTCTTTAACCTTCACTACATGTCAGTAATCAACAAAATGTAATAAAAAAAGTTGGGCTTATGAAGAAAAATGAATTAATTTCATGAACAATATGTTGCTTGTGTGAAATGGATACTACATAGTTTTGACATTACCACAGTTTTACTATTTTGACTGTTACATCATCATTCATTAAAATAAGATCTATTATGTAATATATTTTTCTGCTCAGGAAAGTATTTGTGTGTCTGAAGAACGTACAGGTGACTCTCCCACATCACGGCTTCGATTTTTCGTGGGTGGGGGGCGGGAGGGGAGGATGTGGGAGGGTCACCTGTACTGGTATTTCCCACTGACCCTTGAAAAAAAACAAAGTAAAGACACTAAGTATGGATCCACATGAGGTCCACAAAACCAATTCCAATCCACCCTCTCAATGAGAATGATAAAAAGATTCACATTTTGCACATCAGAGGGTAAAAACCATGGAATTAGTAATTTATGATCTGTAAAATACTGTGAGGCTCCACAATATTATGGCTCCACCTTTTTCCAATGAGCACCGTTGCCTCCGAAACAATAAACAGAAAGTCTGGAGGGCTTTACAGAGACAACATGCATAATAATAATAACAATAACTCATACCTACACATAAAAACACAAACAACACAAAACCCCAAGGTAATCAACTCTAAGCAACAGTATTCTAATACCACCTCATTGTTGTTATCATTACTGTCAATAGCCTGATTCTCCCTTTGGCAACATGAATCTGCCTTATCTCATAAGTAAACCATTCATTTATATACATATATACATATTTAAATGAACTGACTTCAGCCGAATTCAGACTGAAGATAACCATGTTTTTGCTGATGAAATTTTTGATCTGATATATGGACTGTACACTGTCTTTTGTTTGATGTGTTCCAGAATCTCTACGATGGAACACGGATTCCATTGTCCTTGGATTCCCTCCCCCAGAAACCCTAGCTCTCAGGTTTGAATACCATTACTCAGACTGGGAACCGATCGGGCGTGACACAGAGAAACGAGGGAAATGAAAGGAACGGAGGCGAAGTTGGGAGGGGATTTCACATCATTCCCCGGACTCCCCTGAAGTTTTGGAAGGCCATATCCAGTCTAGGCGTAGATCGCCTGACAGAAAGGAGGCACCTACGGCCTGTATAGAGGCAACCTTTTGAGCCTTAAAAGAAGTTCTTCAAAGATATCCCCCAAATGCCATTAGTCTGCTAACTTTCTGCCCGTGCTGGAGCCGAGGGAACAGGCCCTTGCCGATTTCCTGGGCCCCCAAGGGAAAACTAACTTCTCTTCAAATTTTCTGGCAGAATCTCAGTGTCCAAAACAACTCCCTTCCCACTGTCTCCTACACCGGAACTATTCCAACTCCACATCTTGAAGGCTGCAGCTTCAGCAGGTATTTGAACCAGCCAGAAACTACATCACCTGATTTCTGTCAATATCTTACCTCCTGGTCTGAAGAAGTTTAGTAATTAACAGTACAGGTGTTGAAATGTCAGACCTGCAGGTACTGTGGTCCTCAGCACCTGTAGCTCAAAAGCACTGCTCTATACCCTTCATAGCTAATGAGGCCTTATGGTAAGTATGCTGCATACAGGTGAGTTGGCTAAGGGTGCAGGGTGTATAGCAGCAAGGGACAAAAACCATGAACAAGAACATACATTACATTACAGTTATTCAGCTGACACTTTTATCGAAAGCAACTTATATTGAGAAAAAGATTTGTTATATCTCTGTAACTGGCTAACCACTGAACTGGACCCCAACAGAAGCAAGTCATCTGGGGTGAGGCGTAGGAATACCTTCAGTGGATACATCCATTACAAGGAGTCAATTAACACCTCCACTTCTCCCGTTATTTCCTTTTTCTCTCTCGTGACTTTAACACAAAGCTTTGTGTCCCAGAAGCCCAACTTTGACCAACTCCGCCACAAGGGGCCAATTGAGGACTTAGTATGTGTCTTCTTCACTCCAGCTTGATAGCCTGATGGGTGTTGGGACTCACCTGAGATTTCAGGTGAGGGCACTGAAAGCTGTGAGAGCTGAGTGGTCACCATTTGGGGAAGGAAAAAGAGAGGAAAATGGGAGTAAGGGAAGAATAGAGATGACATACATTATTTTAAGAAGGTAGGTGTGTGTGTGTGTGTGTGTGTGTGTGTGTGTGTGTGTGTGTGTGTGTGTGTGTGAGTGTGTGTGTGTGTGTGTGTGTGTGTGCAGAGGGTGGGGGGGAGAGCGGGTGTGTGAGTGTGTGTGTGTGTGTGTGTGTGTGTGTGTGGTGTGTGTGTGTGAGTGTGTGTGAGTGTGTGTGTGTGTGTGTGCAGAGTGTGTGTGTGTGTGTGTGTGAGTGTGTGTGCGTGTGTGTGTGTGTGTGTGCAGAGTGTGTGTGTGTGTGTGTGTGTGTTGTGTGTGTGTGTGTGTGTGTGTGTGTGTGTGTGTGTGTGTGTGTGAGTGTGTGTGTGTGTGTGTGTGCAGAGTGTGTGTGTGTGTGTGTGTGTGTGAGTGTGTGGTGTGTGTGCAGAGTGTGGTGTGTGTGTGTGTGTGTGTGTGTGTGCAGAGTGTGTGTGTGTGCAGAGTGTGTGTGTGTTTGTGTGTGTGTGTGTTTTTTGTGTGTTGGGTGTGTGTGTGCAGAGTGTGTGTGTGTGTGTGTGTGTGTGAGTGTGTGCAGAGTGTGTGTGTGTGTGTGTGTGTGGTGTGTGTGTGTATGTGTGTGTGTGTGTGTGTGTGTGCAGAGTGTGTGTGTGTGTGGTGTGTGTGTGAGTGTGTGTGTGTGTGTGCAGAGTGTGTGTGTGTGTGTGTGTGTTTGTGTGCTGTGTGTGTGTGAGTGTGTGTGTATCTGTGTGTGTGTGTGTGTGTGTGTATCTGTGTGTGTGTGTGTGTGTGTATGTGTGTGTGTGTGTGTGTGTGTGTGTGTGTGTGTGTGTGTGTGTGTGTGTGTGTGTGTGTGTGTGTGTGTGTGTGTGTGTGTGTGTGGGGGGGGGGGGGGTTTAGTAGGTGTGAGACTGATAAATATAGAGAAAACAGTAAAATGGCCAGAGAGAACCGACCTCTCAATTCATAAACTGAGAGGTAATATCCTGTTTACCATATATCCAATGATTATGATATATTCAAAATCTGTCTCATTCCCTGTGATGGTGTTGTAGAAATACGTCCAAAAGTTATTGAAGTTATTGAAGCTGCATCAAATTAAAGAAAGTCACAGTCAACCCAGATATGCCTCCCTAGGTCTACACCTTTTCAGGACTGTGCTATCCTTGTGCAACCCTGAAAAATAAATAATCTGAAAAGCAGAAAAGGAAAAAAAACAAATCAATGAAAGTTTCAGCAATGATTGGCACCTCTCCTTAAATGTAATCTCTTTTAATTTGCATCACAAAACAAAAACCTGAATAATTAATTCACATTTTAATTTAACCATCTATCCTTAGGGAGATATCGATATTGTCAATTCAGACAGTCATTTGGAGAAGGCGTCCAAAATTGGCTCCTAGGGGACAGTTAGTAATTAAACCTTTTTGAGCCTGCAAGACAAATATCACAGCTTTATGTCAGATTAAAAACCATTTCAATGAAGCGAATGATGTGAAGTGAATATTGACAAAAAGCATCATTACTGAGCATTACATCACAGCAGTGATATTAAAGTCAGTTTGTGTGGGCAGAATAGGGCTGAGCTCTACAGCGTAAGACAAAGAGCATACATAGACGGTCCCAGAGTTAAGATGGTCCAACTTATGATTTTTCGACTTTACGATGGTGCAACATCATCACTTTCAGTATAGTATTCATCAGATTACATGAGATATTCAACACTGTATTATAAAACAGGCTTTGTGTTATTGGTTTTGCCAAACTGTAGGGTAATGTAAGTGTTCTAAGCATGTTTAAGGTAGGCTAGGCTAGGCTATTATGTTTGGTAGGTTAGGTAGTATTAAATGCATCTTTAACTTACAATATTTTCCACTTACGATGGATTTATCGGAACGTAACCCCATCGTAAGTCGGGGACCGTCTTTACATTTATATACAGTGTGTATAAAATGACTGGCTGGGCAAACAAAGGCTCAGAGAAAGAAAGTATCAAACAAGAAAACATTTAAACAGAGAAATACGCATCTGGTCAACAAGGAAATTCCAGCAAAATATTTTCCATTATTCCATAATGTAAAAAAAACATACAGCTAAATGACTGAGAGTGATGTGTGTGTGCATGTGTGTATGCGTGTGTGTGCATGTGTTCATATATGTGTATGCATGTGTTCACGTGTGTGTGTGTGTGTGTGCGTATGTGTGTTCACATCTATGCATGTGTATATGTATGCATGTGTTCACGTGTGTGTGTGTGTGTGTGTATGTGGTGCATATGTGTGTTCACATCTATGCATGTGTATATGTATGCATGCATGTGCAAGTGTGTTAAATATGATTTTGTGCATTTTGTTATTAGAGTGGTTTTGCTAATATCCAGACCGATGGCATATCCAGTTCATATTAGCATTCAATCCGCAAAAACACAGGAACACAAATCAGGGCCATGACCCACGGCATTATTGCTGCTGTTTCGTCACCGCAGTCTTTAATAAAATGTGGCAGCATAAATATTAAGCGAATGATATGCGGTTCTCCAATAAAGCATGTCCTCTATATTAAGCAATACAGCGGAACTGAAATGTCAAAATAATTATCAGGTATGGGAAAACCAGACATAATTTAATGAACCTTTCGTTTTCTCCTTCAAGGGATGAAAAGTATGAGAGAGAGCGAAAGTAAACAGCACACTGAGTGTAGAGATGAGTAGAGAGGAGGCTCAGCGCTCACTGCGTTTTGCTCACTGGGCCAATTTTAACAAGCTTTTATACATGTGTACATTTACACAGCTTTTTCCAAAGACAATAAAAAACAAATATTTAGGGTAGGGACTAGATAAGATACATTTCTTTTGTTCAACATTTTCCACCATGAATAAATTCCTTTTGTAATCTAATTTTTACAGTAAATTTACATTTCATGTTTTATAAGACTAAGAAAAAAGTGTGTAAATCCATTCACATGAAAGAGCCTCAGAACTGGGGTCTACTTTATTTTCACTCTCTGCGCAGAGAATTCTTCCCCTGAAGGAGATCGTTTAAAGAAACAGCCAAGCCTATTGGGAATTTGTGAAAGAAAATTGTGACCATATTTCGAGCAAACTTTCACACACCAACCTAAACCTGTTTCAGAAGAGTAAACCTTTAGACAACATGAATGGTTTTGCAAGGAGTTTATTGTGATGTATCAAGCTGTGTATCGGAATAGACATTTGATCTTGGGCAGCGTCATGCCTCATTTTTTTTTTTTGGGGGTGTGGTGATCCCCCACTTGACCGATAGAAGAGAGGGTGAAAAACAGAAGAAAGGGAAGAAGACTTGAAAATGGAGATTGGGAGGGGGAGGGATGCCAGAAACAGAGAGCATGATCGTAGAGAAGGTATGTGGCAAATTAATACCTACGTAGATAACCAGATTGGACGGACACTGGTGTGTGAGTGAAGGGATGTCTGAAGGTTACCTCTCCCGAAATTTGTGTTAACAAACTCCAATAAACTCAATGATGTCTTATGCTCTCACACCATCTCATACACATGTCACAAACTCCAACTGAAGGGTTTTTTTTACTTCTTAATTCAGGTGACTCTTAATGTGAAATAAGCTGCATGAGGTCCACAGTGGCAAAGGCACCAATTGTCTCAGCCTTGCCAGCAATGGAAGTAAAGTGTAACCTGGTGAACTCATTCGGTCTCATGGTTTTCAAGCAGCTTCAGCTGGCCAGGCAGTTGCCTGGAGGTTTGTTAACTGAACATTTGTGATTCAGCCACAGGCAGAATGTGATCAGTGTCACATTTGCTATGTAAGAAATAGTTAAGGCTAGCCCCGTGTAAACCAGAGGCACCACATTAAGTCACTGACATCTGAGGCCAGAGATTTGTGTGGTGTCAGATTTGGATGATGATTGGTGATGATGTGGTGTGGTTAAATTTATGTTTTCAACAGTATAATGTTCTGCATGAAATCTAAAGTATGTGAAAGATGGGAACCCCTCTCTCTTTATAGCACAGAGATTCATCCTCACTCCTCTTCACAGCTCAGCAAGTGTTTGGAATCTCATTCATTTTACCCACTACCTTGACATCTCAGGTCCTGCCACAACACCATCTGGAATAAGTCAAAGGCAATAAAGGAGTGTGCATGAGTGAAACAATGAGACTGGAGAAGAGCGTAGTGGTAATTGACCAGGAGTTCAGAGCAGAAGAGAAGATAAACTCTCGAGCCAGTACAGGGTCAGAATATCTTATTCCTTAACTGCACAAGCAATACGGGACTGCAGAGTCCCTGTTTGCAGGAGTCTGCCAGTTGGTCTAGAGAGCATTCGCAATGAATCAATAGTCCATGAAACAGATGATTGGTAGTCATGTGATGGACATTATTCTTCTCAAACAGCTGACAGTCTCATGCTTAGAGATCATGTTTCTTCAGCTTGGTTTTTCCTCTGTTGTGCCACAACAACCGCATGTTATATTTTATGGGGAGCAGGCAAACGTAGAATAGCATGTGTCCTTAAAGAGATGAAAATCAGTTTTAATTGAATTGCGTCCTTAAAGAGTGTCAGTAATGCTGTCTGAGTATGTGTTGTTCTTCTGTTGCTTTGATTTTTCCTTTTTGTTGGCTGTTTTTGTGTGTTTTTGTCTGTGTTTTTGTTCTCATTACCCGTCTGTGTCTGCCCCGCCTTCTGCCTTGTTACCTGATTACCGATTTGTTTCACCCGCCTCGCTGTTCACCTGTATCTTTTTTGCTCATTAGTCTGTGTATTTATACCTTGCTCTGTCCTGTGTTAGTTTTGAGTTTGTCTCTGTTGATTGTTTCTTAGTGTTTGCTACAAGCCTTTTATCCTGCCTGACTGCTCATTGTTACCAGCGACTTTTCTGGTTTTTGATTCTTGCTTGTTGATTTTGTACTTTTGTTGCATCTGCCTGTTATCGAATCTGATTGCCCTCTTTTTGATTACTGTCCTGGACTGTGATTCTGTGCTTTGCCGTGCCCTCCAGGTTTTGACCCTTGCCTGTACCTGACACTGCTTTTGGATTTTGGACTGTGCTTTATGATAAATTCTTGTTTTCCATTACATCTGCATCCCATTACATCTGAGTCCCTACCTGAGTTCTGACAAAGAGACTATGTGTGTTTGATTCAGCATGGCTCAATAACTGTGTTTTAGCTCAGCAGGGTTTTGGACCCACTGCAAATGAGTGCTTTGAGGTGGCTGAAGCTCATTAACAATGATTGCTTTAAATGTTGGGGCTACTACAGCAGGGGGGGTATACCTTAAATCTGGCAATGCATTTACAATGGTCCGCGCCCATTGCTCATAAATTATTCAACGTGAATTTTCACCACAATTATGTCAATGTTGGCTCAGAGGTTGATCCGAGTAGCCGTGGGACGGTCGGTCAGCTCGTTGATCAGGCAGCGCAGCAGGTTTACGCATGACACGCACATAAATGTTGCATACAGAATGCTTTGCCGAACCTTTGATTCTGGGTGATTCTCAGAGACCAAAGAGAAAGAAGATTCGAAAGGACAGCTGGATGGATACACCAGTGCCCAAACTATATATTTTCTTTAAATGTCTGTTCCAGAACTTGTACATACAAGACTTGAACAAGACTACCCATTTGATTGCAAAGCTCTGAACCCAAGACTATTAGAAGTGCAAACAACCTGCTAGTGTTCACTGAATCTTCTTTGAATGCTTTGTGCAACAGTGACAAATTGTCCCCCCTGCAGCAACTATTATAGAGAAAGTGGTTCCCCTTGACTGGCCTAGCAGGAAATCTTCTGAACCGGCACCAGGTTGCTGTTTCCCAATTTGTGCTCGAAGCAGTAATTTCTCATCACAGCTCCGTCAGTGAAGGCTTCTCTCTATCTGACATGTTAATTGAGTCCAGAGGGTTTCACAGTCTGATCCTATCGATGTTATTAGTTAGTTTTATTTGCTGTTTATATTTCCTGTTTTTGGAATGAATGAATGAATGAATGAATGAATGAATGAATGAATGAATGAATGAATGAAAATATTTTTATGGCTATATTAGGGTGACTCTCTGGTGATTGTAATAATATTCTTAAGTCATTTTACAAGGATTTGTCTCGTCTCATCAAATGCACCCTCTACAACTCTATATTGCAAATATTCATATATACAGTATAACCACTTAATCAAGAAATATTTTATTTTGGCTGGTTTTGACTGGGGAAATATTTTAAACTGAGCAATACTCCACAAACACAAATCCACCTGTTTTGTGAGCTTCCAACAGAAGAAAGATAAATGAAAAGAGAAATGCTCGTACATGAAAATGCATTTCTAGAGTCCAAAAAGTCATTATATAAATACCTGTATATACTGTACTTGATCATCGTAAATTGTAAAATGGGTGTAGGCCTACAGATATATTATACCCCCTCCCCCCCAAAGAAAAATAAAGCAAAGCATTAGCAGAAACATCCATTCATTCGGCCTTACACAGACTGACAGGGTAAGAGATAGCAGAGATAGTATTGATTATGGTAATGGCAGCTTATGTTTGTTGACGCTGGTTCTGAGGCAAAGAAATGAGACAGAGCAGGGAAGAAAGGTGTTCCGCAGGGCCTGTCCATCTCACCTGATTAATGGGCCTTGAGCCACACCAGGGCTTACGGGCAGCGCCAGGGCTAAACTCTGCACCTCTTTCAACGGGCCTGCATAATCAATCCCTGTGCACAAGCCCTAATGGGCCCTGCAGAAACCCATACACGGGCGCGTAAGCAGCCCGCTGTGCACGCAGGCTCACTCAAGCACTAACTGCCATTTGGGGAATGAATACTTGTTTAGTTGCTGTTCTTTTTGTTTTCACTCCCTGAGGACAGAGGTAACTACCTGAGTGGGAGAAAGAAGTATATAATGGACAGAGCACTCAAAGCACAGTGCTCAAAGTAGAGCAGCTAAAATGAGTCTCTTGAATCTTCCTCTTGCTCTGTATTATTGTTTGTGTGTCTGTATATAGTGTGTCTGTGTATGTGTGTGTGTGTGTACTACTCTCTCACCCTATCTGTCATAAGTTTTCTTAATTAAAACCCCCCCTTGTTTCTCGCTAGTTTTTGCTATGCTGCTTCTGTTCAGTATTTGCTTTTTGGAATTGTTGATGGTCTGTCAGGTAAATGGTCTCTTTTTTTCCTCCGCCTGTCTATAAATGCAGTAAGTTGCAGTGCGGTACCATCAGTGCAGTACAATGCTGGAGAGTGACAACGGAAAGAGCAGAGAAGCTCAGTGAGTTCTTTCCTCCAGGGGTGTGGCTAGACTTTAGTCTACTGGGGCACAGGCCCCCAGCAATCACATCCTCACACTAGCAATTTATAATCAATTGTAAAAAAAAAGAATTGTAATTTTTCATGATAATCTACTGGGACTATTAAAGGGTTCAAAAACTGAACACAACACACGGGTGAAGTTGACTGTTGGTTGGCTATCATGGCACCCAGAATGAATGTGGACTACATGTGACAAATGAATGTAAATGTTTGCAAGGATGGAAAACATTTCAAAAGTCATTTTTAAACCAGATGAGGTAAGAAACAGCAGTGGATTGATGATTATACACATTTAGTACACAGGAGAAAATCTGAATGCAGGTAAATCGAGACCTTGCTTGGGAAAGTTATGTAGGTCATCTTTAAATGTGATGTATGAGTTCTCTTGAATAACGTGGATAATAATTACATGGATAATAAGGTACACAGAGTGAAAAATCATATCATTTATAGGAGATTTTTTTTCCAGCTATTCCACTCCCACAACAAGAATATTAAAACATAATAATTTCACATTGCTGTCAATGAAACACGGGGTGACTGTTTCCCAAACAGGTTTTCAGCTCCCTTATTACTGTAACTGTGCAGTGTGGGATTACACTCAGTCTAAAGGATGTGGCTCATCTGTATTGATCAACAGTTTTTTAATGCATAAAGGGGCCTGATGTTTATAAACATGTAATAAAAGGATAGTAAGCATTTAATACATATGTAATATTTATTACTGGTTTATTACTGGTCGTGTGCACTTGCACTCGCCCGAATGTTCATGAAGAGCTCTCCACTGAGATCATTCATGTTAAAACCTCACATAACTCAAAACAAAAAAACTGAGCCTCTGAAAGCTCAGTTTAGAGTGTGAAATGATTGTAAAGTAATTTCACACACTAAACCCGGGTTTATTTTTTATGTTTTATTACCTATTTACTACTGCCTCAATATCCAGTCTCTACCCTCTGTAAATATGTCACTCTTAATTAACGGATAACATATTAATAAGCTGTTTTCTAACAGCATAATTACAACCCTTAAAATAGAGAGCGACCCAGAATGGCTGACTCGGGAACTTTACACTGACAAAGCCCATTTTTCAAAAGCTGCCGTTTTAATTCTCAGGGGAATGGTGGGCAGGCACGTCCACTTGTCAGCGCAGCCATAAAACATATTAGTGTGCTTAATTGTTCTGAAGCTCCGTAGAGACCTTTCATTGATTGATGGCCACTGTAAAGTGGCTTTCTATGGACCCTGAAGCCTTGCACCGACCTGACACAGCTAACGCGCGCTGCGCTCAAACGGCAATTATGATTTAGCCCACAACGCTAAAGATCGCTGACTTCCACAGCTTGGTAATGTGAAAATCAAAGTAATTTACCACGTGGTCTTCATTATAATTCTGCTGGAGAAATAATAAAAAAAAGGAAACATAGCACAGAAATAGTGGAGAATAATTCAGCTGAGGAATTGTTGCGAGATAAAATTCTAAGCTTTCTTCTGTGATTAAATTATCACAGAAAACATTAGCCGAACATAAAGCTAACAAACCTCACGGATCTCTGCACACATCAACAGTATATTGTGGTTGAGCTTTTACGATAAAAGATATGTAGATGCAACAAATGACCTTCACAGTCCATGGGCTCTTGCGTTCTATTGGCTCAGTTCCATCACGATGAAGCACATTTACAACTGTTGATTTTGGTGGAATTCACATGCCAGAATATCGTGCACAGTATGTTCATGCAACTTATGGAGTACATGCTGATGGAAAACTCATCTGGAAACACATTCTGATGTGGCCCTATTTCAGCACTGCCTCATTTGGCTGTAAAAGGGGGACCTCTAATGTGGCTCTCTAATTGTGGTCATTAAATATATTCTCAAAGGGAGATACTGTACCTAATGTGGTCCATACCTGGGCTCTCTGAGGTAGTTCTTAAATGGAGACTCTCTCTAATGGTGTCTCTCCAGTGGGAACATCTAACATGGCTCTGTAATGGGGATCTCGGACGTAGCTCGTTAACAGGGGACCTTATACATCAAGCAGCTTCCTCGGAATGAGCAGTCCATGGAGATTAATTATATTCCTTTGACTCCAAAGTACAAGGTGAGCAAAAGCAGCATCGAGGAGATATTTTTGAAGTGGGGGGACCAAACTGTGAGCAAAAGGTCTCAACATTTAGACTTAGACAATATATATTTTTTTCTCTTTAAAAGTGGAAGGGACGGAACAGGGCAAATCCATGGAGATTAATTATTTTCCTTAAACTATGAAGTACAAGGTGAGCAAAGGCGCAGAGGTCCTTTTCTAAGTTCGCTCTAACTCAATACAGGGGGCAACAAAATAAAGACTCAAGAAGATGCTTGCGCCCCCTTTTCTGCACTGTTTCTCATCATGTCATTGCTTTGGTCACAGGAACGCCAACTTGTTAGAAAATATGGATATCACAATGACTTTGGACAATTCTCTGGCTGTGGCCGTTATGTAACTGTTTTCAATGAGATCCATCGTATGAGTGATTATCTGAGCATTTCATAGGTAATGGAAAGCTGCTTTAACTAGTGAGTCATTCGTAGTTCCATTTTAATTAGATAGTACTACTGTCAATCAATATCTCTGTGTTGTATCTCTGACATTACCCCCCCCCCCAACACACCCCTCCCCTCCCACTCTGTGTATCTCTTGTGTTTAACGTGATGTGTCTCCCCAAGAGAGTTTGCATTGCCTTCTGACAGATAATGCCTTTTCCCACACTTTTCTCTATGCATACAAACAGCCCCCAGGATTTAGCTGAGTGACACAGGAAGGAGAATAGCAAACATCTGAAATGTTGTTATTTTCTACGTGGAAAAATGCACCAATCCATCCCCAGATTTCCTCACAGTTTTCAGTAAGGCACAATAAAAATGTGTCCCTGAATTACAAGAGCAATTTGACACCCTCCCAGATTTTCTTCATGACTTGGAAACCCTGTCGATTCTGCTTTGCCTTTACAAGCCCATGAGTTAAAGGCGATTCCCCTTTCTGCAAAGGATTCAGTCCTACAGTTAGCACATGTGAACAGAATGTTTATTTATTTCTGAAACCATTGTATATCACCACTGCCACTGGAGTTACTGGCGTATATTCTACAGTGATGTAGACCCAGTTAGGCACTTCTCTGTGATCCCATTGAAGATTTAAGAAGCTGCTCATGATAGCCTTTCTTGTAAGAAGCCAAAGAACCCTGAGGATGAACTGAGTTGAGTGAAATCGGCCGGCGTTCCCCTTTAAGCGCCGAGTGCCGCTCTCCCCGTTGCTCATCCTCTCCAGTTTAAAACAATGAGCAGCGGAAGCGTTCATGTTTTTTTAAGCGTGTGAACCGAGGGTGAATCAGTGTCCCCGGGCGCCGGCTCCTCTTTAAATTCACACGGCAGCCTCTCTCCGCGTCCTTTTGCACCCTGCGTTCGGCGCAGCCTGATCCTCATTCCGTAGGCTCTTCTGACGCTGCATAATCCTTCCATCTCCTCTCTCGCTGTTTTCCTGTTTGTTTCTGAGGCTTTGCCGGCACAAAACTTTTTACACACTCGCTAAGGGAATCAAAACACTCCCCTGTGCAGCCCTACTCTCTCAGAAGGAGGCAGGAAAGCCAGAACAAAACAACAATCAAGCAGTAGTTTACCATTAAAGCAGCAGTCATTCGCATGCAGACAACTTTCTTTGTCTTTGATGGATATAGCATTGCCCCTTGCAGTTTTTACCATAAACACCCTGCACCTGCACCCTGTGTTAGGAATCACAGAAGTGTTGGTGAAAAGACACAAAACTCAGGTGAAAATCGGCCTCATATCTGGATATATCTCATGTTTTTCTATGCTTCAGTCTTGCCTCATTTTGCTTCAAACCGATTATTCTTATCGACCAAGACTTTTCAGTTCCCATGGTTTTGCTAAGTCCTCTCTATCGGGCTTCATAGAAAAAAAAAAGTTCCAATATGACTGCTGGAAGCATGACCCTGTAGGATGTAATAACCCAATATCAATCATATTCTACCCTCATTATTTAAAAAAAAAATTCTCAAAATCAATGTATAATAAAGCTACAGCATTGGTCAGGCATAACTTCAATGTACTTTGCAGGAAAATGTAATGACTTTGTTTTCCTCATTACCTGGGATCTCAGGGACACCTTTCTACATGACATCATCTCCTAACGAGGACCCAGAGCATATCACAGCTTTGTCATTCATGTTAAAATTGATCCCCGAGCTTCAAAAACATCTTTCTTCGATCAATGAACCTTGGAATAATTACAGCTTTGAAGCATGGCTGTGAGGTGGTATCTCTCCATAAGAGATCAAAGGGTTTCAGGTTCCAGTGCTTTACTGTACATACACGATCTTGTTAAATCTTTGTGTTGTACAGTAATTTTATAATGTGAAACGGAAAGGACTGAACAGTTGTGTGAACTATGACAGTAACTGTGCAGAACATTTGAAAAGATTCCATCTTTTTATTTTAGAAAATTATTCATTTTTTACTGATTTGGTGGCAAGTTGTTTGGACCTCGTTCAGACAGTCCTGCCCCTTAAATAACTTCACTTAACGTCCCATGCAAAACATGATGCTTCAGCTTACAGTGTCCCCTTTGCTGAACAGCAAGATGAATAAAACATGATGATGATGATGATGATGATGATGTTGTGATCTATTTGCTGTGGATTGGTTGTTTCCTTTCATATTCCTTTTGTTATTGGTACATTGAAGACAATGGAGGATGCAGTTTAACCACCTGGGTATTGCTGTTGAAAGGGTTACAGGGCATCAGAACACCAAAGAGCTGAAAAGCACCAGACCCTCTGACTCTGGTTAACGTTCTCTCCTTAGAGCAGTCCTGAAGATGTACAAATAGCTGTGTGTGTTTTTTATTATTACTATTTAAGTCAAAATCATAGATGCGTAATAGCCTCAGACTTACCTTTGGTTCCAGCTGAAAGTAAAACTGAAAGGAAAGCTGTTGCAACCCCAGTGCTTGCTTTTGTGTATTTGTTTCTTTTTATATTTATGTAGCAATTATCAAGCAAGATAGCACAAAGAGAATCAACTAACCATTTCAAATAATAGTACAACAGGACACATGAAGTCTTTTCAGAGACGTTTAGGGGCCTGTGAACGCAAGCCCTTCAGCTGCACAATCGCGGCACAGAATAATGATAGAACAGCAAAGACTCAAAGCACAATTGGGTACTCCAAAAAGGGGGGAAAACAGGGAGAAAAAAAGTTAAATGTCAAAATGGAGTCAATCCAAAATATGATTGGTTGCTTTGTTCGTGCACTGTCCCTGACAAGTTCAAGTACCGGCAGGGTTATTCAAGGCCTGTTAGCATTATAAGGACAGAACTCGGGTTATATTGTTAACCCTGGTGACTGCAACTGCTTTAAATATGTCTTCTGCATTGTCATTAACAAGCCAAAAAATGTGACACCATCCTGTCCCTGCAGATCAACACTGCCATAAAGTTTAAAGGCTGAAATAATTATGAAACTAATGCAAACGAGGTCGTTAAATGATGTGGAAAAAAAAGATAGAAAAGAGGTGGTCATTAAGCCGCCTCTGTTTAAAAAAGCACTTAAAAAATAGCCCAATTAAAGCGTCTTATGAGGATGGATCAATACAGACATGAAAGGGGCTTCAAAGGAAGGCGTTTGTGGAGGTGAGGTGAAACATTAATGGGAGGTAGACAACATGCAGCATCTGAAATAAGGCAGACTGGTGCAGGGGCTCTGTGCAGATATGCTTCCTGTTAAAACAGGCACCGACTTTGAGGGAGAATTAGAAACGCACACACTTTTAAAGAGCTGTGAAACCGAAAGGTCAGAGGTACAGCGGAATCAATTACATCTGTGGCAGGCGCACCATCTTCCCGAACGTATCCGCGGGCCAGACCTGGGGCTACCGTGCCCCCATTTTTTTCTTCTGTTTCTCCAAAGGGTTTTCCGTTCAATCTTCATCTTAACCTCACACAGAGCATTTCTGAGAAAGGGTTCCCTTCAAGGCTGTGGGTTTTTACTTGGCTGATTGTATTTTTTTTCGTTCTTCCTTTTTTTCTTGCTGGGATAGGCCCATCAAAGGCAGAACCTGAACAAGGTTGTGCCTAGGCTTTTGTGTTTGTTATCCATGTGACCTCACAACCTTGAGCGCAAGGCTCCTCCTACTTGAAATGCAAAAGGACGATTGGGTGTTCCCCAAGGACCCTGTTTGGAACACCCAGGTCACTGACTTCTCGTAGAAGAAGGCTCAAAAATTCATTACATTCTGTATAAAATTCTAGGCATGAATGACTTTTGAAGAGCACAGGTGACAAGAGTCCTGGAAATGAGAGCAGAGTGAAGTGAACCAAAGAATACAAAAACATTTCAAACAACTGTTAATTTGCAAACACGCCATGGATACACAAATTCTTCTTCCGTTTAATATCAAGTAACATTTTCCAGTGGAATCCTACTTCCTGTTTGATTAGTTTCTCTCCTTTCTCTCTCACTCTCTCTCTCCCTCTCCTTCCATTTTCCATCCAATATTATTTGTTTTTCATTTAATCTCTTTCCCTTCATGAACAAATGCTTTAATGCGAAAATCAATAAAACATGCAGACAGGACACAGGGGTCAGATCCATAGAGAAAATGCATGAGGCCCAGCGAAGAGTGAAACGTGAATATGAAGTAAACTGGATATTGAGCTGCAATATATTTGTCTTGCGCTGCAGATTAGAAAAGGAGGTCACAACATTTCAATGAGAAGTCACCATAGAGATTCATTAAACAAGCATACTTGAATGTGGGTTCAGTGACAGTACAGAAGTACAAGATAATATATCAGTTCTGCTGAGCCACATTAAAACAGGGTTTATGTGAATTCTCTAAAACAGAATATTAATATTTGATGTTATTGTTTTTCATATTTGATGTTACTAATGTACTGTGTTCCACTCAATTTCCCACTAAAAGAGTAAGTGTAATTGTGAATGTGAACAGGTATGCACAGTACAGTAGGTGTGTGGTGAGGTTGATGCATTGCTAAGCAGAGGGACACCTGTCTTTTGTGAGACCACCTTGTGAAAACAAACTCCAGCATAGTTTTATTAGTGCATTATCTTTTTGAAAAAGCTTTCATATCCATTAAGTGAAAGTAATGAGACGTTTTTTTCGACCTCCAAATGAACCATGTGTGAAAGCCACCTTAAATTATTTCTTGAGCTTTCATACTTCTAAGAAAGCATGACAGGAAGTTCTAAAAGGTGACAGAAACTAGAACTGTGATTAAAAAAAAAAAAAACGTTTGACAAGGACACCTACAGGACATTGTGTGACAAAAATAAGAGCCATTTAGAAGATTGGGTTATTAACTGCACCCCGGAATGTTAATAAGGCTCTGCTGCACATGGAAGAGACTTTGAAACATTACATGGATTTTGTGTGCAATCATTTAAAAATTGGCCCATTCATTTTCAGCATTGTACATATGGAATCCACTTTTCCCACCCGGTGCTTCTCTGTACCAAGCTGACATTTCATTATGCCGTTCGCTAGAGCTTGGTGCCTTGCTGTCACCTAGAAATTATGCCCTGGCCTATCGCAAGCCTTCTACTTATGAAGCACAAAAGGTGGGGAAAAAACGCCTTACGTTTAATCAGCTTCATGGGACTTCAGAATCAGGCTGCCAACATCCTTTGTTGTGATGGAGGAGAAGTGAACAGTGTTCAATCTCTGTGAAGCGGATAGGTTTTTGTTGTTGCCATTATCATTGTCCTCACTGAATTCAGAACTTGCTCAGAAGCCAAGTAAGCAGTTCTGCAACTCTTGTGTATTCCTGAGAAATACAGGACAGAGCTAGCAGTGACTGGCTGAGTCTGTTCAGATATTAATTCCTGCAATGGGCTTTCTTTAATGTTTACCCACTGTGGCCTTATCTCCCTGGCTGTTTTTCTGGGACTCTATCAATTCAAAAAGTGTCATTGGATGAGGTTGTAGCAGATTCATCACCAGCATCCTGTCGTTGATTGTAAGGCAGACACTGGTTCTGCCAGGGGAGATACAGGAGGGGCTAGACTACGACTCTGTTTGTCTGAGTACACAGAGCTATGCATTCATTCATTCATTCTGCGGGTCTTTCTCAGAGTCTGCTCGGCACTCTGTCTGCACTTTAAAGCACTGGTCATATTTAGTCTTTCCTTTATAGGGCCAGAGGGCATTTTTCAGCTGACACATCACGCATTATGACCCAAGGCCAAAAACACACATGCCAGCAAGCGTTTCAGCCATAAAAGTAAATTCTCTTACTTCGCCAGAAAAGGATTTCTCATGTGCATAACATATGTGTCTGCGTTGCTGTCTTATGTTTTAAGTTGAGGGGGCGTTACTTTTCTAACTAGCTCTATGAACTCCTACATCACCAATTCCATTTTATCAGAATTGCTTTGAGTAATATAGGCTGGAGTGGGCCTTCAAATAGCCTAAAATTGACCAAAGACCGGTGCCTTTTAACTTCAAGCGAATTACAGTAGAACCTCAGGAATACGTACTGACTGGGAGTGCTGAAACCCTCTCTGAAATATACACGAGATGGCCCCTCATGAGCCTTTTTCTTCTCTACTGAGCTTCCCATTAAGAAAGAAAAGAAAATAACAAGCTGGCAAGTAACCTTGAGTAGATAGTGGAAAGATGCAAACCAGTGGTGGCCGAAGCATGGGACTGGGATGTAGGGATCCGGTTAGATGTGAGACCCGTGCCTCACCATTCTGTAGCCATCCCCGTTGGGTCGATCAGATAACCAGCCTCTGAGATATGATGCAAACAGAGGCACTGCCTTATCCAACGCATCTCTGAGGAGAGCGCTCACTTTCCTGCTCTCTCCCCAACTGACAGCGGCGAGATCTCAGCAACCAGCACAGTCTGCCAATCTGATTAGGCACTCCAAATTGGGAGAAAATGTGGGTGGAAAAACCGCATAAAAAAGATTGAATCCATTTGAAAATTGCTTTATCTGTAGAGAAAAATACAGCAGCATTGTCATGTTAGATAATGGAAACCACTCAAAGAAGAGAAAAAAAAAATGAATCAAACAGGAAACACATTTATAAATGAGCCCGTGTCCTGATTTGGGTGGGAGGAGTGTGGCTCCTCCTGCCGCACGCACACACCTCCACCTCACACAGGCACGCACCTATGTGCGTGCTCGCTATCTCTCTCAGACATGAAAACTGCCACTATAGAGGGAGCACCTATACAGTGCATACATATCTAAAGAAAACAGCAGTTCAGTTTCTGATAAAACAACATAGGCATTTCAAAGGGGGCTGAAAATAAATAAATAAATGAATAAAAATCTATGAAGCAAGATGAAAGGGACTGAGAGTATAGGGGGAATGAGGAAGAAGGTTCGGAATATACAATCAGTTTCCCAGCACCAGAAAAGTTCTCCAACCCTCTGAGTATCGGGTTTACGTTCATGAGCTCCCACATGCACCCACTCTGGACACTGCTGGGTTACAAAATCCATACAAGCTTAAAAAGTGACTAAATAGGAAATTAACTTCGTTTTCCTTCAAAAGGTGTTGCTCTAAATACGATAGCTGGACCTGAAAGCACCTAAACCAGATTAAGCCCCATCAGGCCTGACCCTGCTGGCCGGGCTGGGGGGCGCAGAGTGGGTGCAGGGGTGATGCGTGATCCGGGCTCGAGTTTCATGGCGATTGTATTTTTGGGAATCTAATTTTAAGGGTATGACATTGTTGCATTGTCTTGTCCCTTGTCTCACTGGCAATGGGTGATGATGCTGTGTCATAGCCTGCAGACACAGCGTATCATTGGGTGATCTCCCTCCACACATCTGTAACCTGGCCTGGGCTGGGCTGAGCTGAGCTGAGCTGAGCTGAGCTGTGCTGGGCTGGGCTGGGCTGAGCTGGGCTGGGCTGGGCTGGGCTGGGCTGGGCTGAGCTGAGCTGAGCTGTGCTGAACTGAACTGAACTGGGTTGGGCTGGGCTGGGCTGGGCTGGGCTGGGCCAGGCTGAGCTGAGGTGAGCTGAGCTGGGTTGGTCTTAGCTTGGCTGCACTGGGCTGAGCTGTTGTGTATTTTGATGGAGGACCCTACAGGAACACCAGGTTGAAGTTCTAGGGCTGTATGGCACACCAATAAGGGGTAGACATCCTTCTGGGCCACACAGGAAACCATTGTTAAGTGGTGGGGATCAATCGTTGTGATTGGTCGTTTGGAAGTAAAACAAGTGTCCTAATCCTGACTGCTCATAGTAATTCAACAAACCATAATGACACTTTGCAACCTTGATTTCCCAGCTGGGTTTCCTCATTTTCTCTGTGGATGGCAAGGTAACAATCCCCAACCATATTAAAAAATAATTTACAAGTAATATGTTACAACCATATATGCAACCATAAGATATTCAAATAACATATGATAAAATCCGAAAATAGGTCATTTGGGGTTACGATGGAGGTTGTTTTTTTTTCCATTTTCTTGATAAATTGACTTTCATTGATAAAGAAGTTTTGCCTGCTTTTGTGAGTAGAACTCTTGGAAGGTTTAGCTGATATTAAACCCAGGAACATGCTCTCCTGTTAATTATGTTCACTGATCCCAACTAAAGTCTGTTCCCACTGGCAAGGTCCTTTTGAAAAGATTAACAACATCAAACACTCAGGTCTCTAAAAATGAGCTAATTATGAAAAATGTTAAAAATAAATCTTAATTATCCACAACCACAACATATTTGATGGCTATTCTAGTTATTGGTTCATTAAAAATGACTAAGTCAAAGCAAACAACCATTGTACTATTCAGAGTATAGCAGAACAGATGTATGTGGTGGATTTACAGATACAAAAATGTCGTAATTTTTCCCTGATGACAGTTCAAATGTTTTTTTGTTAATTAGCACTTAATAGCATCATATAGTGATTAATCATAGGTGCCTGAATTCATACTGCTACACTGGCTTAGCTTGCTTTGTTCATTACTTATTATGTGAAATTTGTATAAATGAGCTTCATCTATTCTGTAGAGTGTAAAGTGAGAACTGTTTATGGGAAAATGTGCCTTTTCCCACAATGCACCTACATCCTGGAATACACTACAGAAGACTCTCAGACTAGGAGAGACAGTGTCTCTTTAAGGCTTAGTTTAAGGGTCTGATTGAGCACCATATATGTGACAGCAGTATCTGTTTTAAGATTTGAATTATTGTGATTTTATGTTGTAAATAAATAAATAAAGCATCAAGCATAAGCCAAGATGGGGAATGTTGGAATGTTAGCTCCTGATTGTTTCTGCTTTCTCTGTGTATATGTGGGGAAAGGAGAGCTCCAAAAGTTCTTTTCAATTGTTGTTTTTAAAATGAAAAACATATTTCAAAATGTATTGAGTACACTGAAGTGCATGGTCTATATGTCACAGATGCATGACTTTTAAATGAAAATACCCTCAGTGGTAACACAAGGTTTTTCTGTGTTAGTTCTACTTTATATGTCAAATCCATGAATTCATTCACAACAAACCCTCTCCCCTGACCTTATCTATTCATCTATGAGCATTATTAAAATTCCCAATATTCTATGGTTTCATAAGAAGCCAAAGTAACCTTGATTCAAAAGTTCCAAAGACTGAAAAAGTTCAAATTAGACAGGCAGAGCATAAGCTGGTTGTATTTTGCTTTATTTGTATTGACATGCAAGAAAAATAAATAACCTTTCTTTCTGGATTTTCATCTGGCATTCGCAAGTAGGCACATTGCTTTAAAATGAGTGGCTATGTCAAGCATTTGGTAAATGTATGACATTACAAGAAAATAAACATGAGCATAATGTCTGAAATATTTGTTAAATCACACCTTCTGTTTCATAGAATGTACATTGCATAAATATAAAAAAATCATTTGCATTTAACATGCACTAAGTATATGGCATATATGCTAAATATGTTTATCATTTAATAAACGTTGGACTGAATGCTCTGAATATGACACTTCCACATAAATATAAGAGGTAGTACGTTTGGGGTTACATGCAGGATCAAATGTACCTTTATTAAAACAGGGGAAGCATGTTCAGTTCATTTTGCTGTTTGTCACAATTACCACTCTGTGTAATAAATGCCACATATAGCTTTTATATCGACACTGTGTGTTCAGCTAGCACTGCACAGATTTGTTTATTAACCCCATGCCCCTTCTATTGCGCCTCTTACATCACTCTTATTTTTACTAGTTTCGGGGCTCCACTGGGTGTCCATAAAGAGGATCCCATTACCCTGTTTTATGCATGTATCTGAGGGAGTGAAGGGCTTTAGTATTGATGAACATAAAAAGAGAGATTCCTCCTCCCTCGTTATGCCGGCTGGATGCTCTCATGAAGAGAGACAGTCTGTTAAAACCACAATAAAACCGTCTCGGTGTGCTGCTGCGCCCCGCGGCCTGGCGTTCTCATTACAAAGCGCAGCGATCGCGGAGCAGAGCAGAGCCGCCCCACCCCCCGCGGCAGAAGTGGATCCCTCTCAGTGCGTCTGTAAAGAGCACCTGGGCACGGTGTGGTGGGGGTCACATTCTCACTGGGGTGGTGAAGCTGCTGTGTGCGCCATTTTGATTTCCTCTGAACAGCAAGGCCTTCACTTTCATTATGGTACTCAGTGTGGGGGGGGGTGCACTCTACATTTTCACAGAAGACTGTTGGAATTCTATTGTGAGTGATGGCCCAGCCCCAAACCCTCAAACTCCACCCCCACCCCCCACAAATTATACCTGTGGGACAGAAAAACTAAATGGAACAAAGTCATCCTCTCTCTCTCTCTCTCTCTCTCTCTCTCTCTCCTTAGCTAATATTTTGAACTCTCCATTCACATGCAGAACCCTGACCTGATAGCTGGGTCAAGACCTGCGGTCTCTTCACCAAATATAGCTTCTGAGTGGCTCACACTCAAAAGTGTGTTCTCAAGCTGACAGTGATGGGTTTTGAAACATATGACTTGGATTTCTCCTTCTACAATGCTTTTTTCCTCCCCTGGGAGGAAAAGGTATTGTTGAGCACATTTTTTTCTCATATCTGTTGTGTAACAGCTTCTTTTCTTTGCCAGTTCCCTTTGGTTTTTTATGTGCAGAGAGAAACTGTGACACATAAAGGGGTTTTTATCTCCCACAAACGGTCTGCTTTTCCTCTGGCAATCACATTGAATAGAGCCTCCCTGATATTAAGCATTTTTACCCATTTTTAACTAAAACGCTTAAATATGCCAAACCTTTCAGCAACTTGTCCTGATTCAGACAATGATTAAACCATAATATAAAAAGTTCCAAGTACAAATAAATACAAGACATTGTTTTTTCCAAAAACACAGTTTTACCAAAAAAATTGTCCCAGAGACAGCGATAGCTTGTGCAATTACTGATTTCATCACTAGCACGCGGTAATACATTAAAATAATGGGTGCAATAGTGAATAAAACCCAGACCAATCACAGTATGTGTTGTTCCCCTTTGCATGGAGCAGGGGAAACTGCCGGCTCTCCTGATGAGAAAACGGCCGTGCGTCGCAGGGATTTGTGACTTCATTACGGAGAGATGGGTCCTGAATGTGGGAATAGCGGGGGGTGGGGCACAGTCTTAGGCCTCCCACAGGGTTAATTCCAGGTGAAACCCATGCGCGGAAATTAACAGCCCGATTTAATGCTCACTCCCTGCCTCACAGCGGCCAGTATTAATGCGACTCCACCGCGGAGTGTTTGTTTTTTTAATTTAATTGTTTATTTATGTGTTTACTCGTTTACATGTTTGGTTAATTCGAGTGGAAGACTTCAAAGGCCCGTACCAGCCAATCTCACTGCTGCTCTGTCCATTAACTCCAACATACCTGCATCAGCAGTGTGACTTTATGGACAGGAGAACTGCATCTGGTACGTAATGTGTGTGAGAATATAGCGTATGCCACTTGGGATATCATTTCTGTGTCATGTGATTTTCATGGCCAATAAACCGACACATTCACTGACGTGAAACTTTGGCTTTCAAAGTGCAGGTTGTGAAATCTTGGCTGGTGATAGCACTTACCTCACTGTACCTTTATGGACACATTCACTGACGTGAAACTTTGGCTTTTAAAGTGCAGGTTGTGAAATCTTGGCTGGTGATAGCACTTATCTCACTGTACCTTTATGGACACATTCACTGACGTGAAACTTTGGCTTTCAAAGTGCAGGTTGTGAAATCTTGGCTGGTGATAGCACTTACCTCACTGTACCTTTATGGACAGGAAAACCAATGGGATCAGTAATGTTTGTGAGAACATACTACATAACACTCTGGAGATCACTCTTTTCATGTCATTTCTATGGGCAAAATACTCTGACATGTAAATCTTCGGTTTTGGGTCATTTTAAGGTGCAGGATGTGGAATCTTGGTTGGTGATAGCACTTAGCTCATGTCCCGACATTTATCTCATAGCACAGACACTACTCCACTGCGCATGTACTTTCTATATCTGATTTCAATCACATCCTTGCAGAACAAACAAATGTTTGAATTCAGTAAAAAAAAAAAAAAAAAAAAAACACACACGCACATTTCTTTTGGTTTGTCTGGCTTTTTGATGGTTGGCTGGTGCGCACATCAATGGCGCGCATTGCTTGTAGTGATTTCTGAGGCTGTGATTTCTTAAAAGTGAGTTGATATGACTCACAGATGTATATAAATTTACACATAAAAGTAGATCACAACTTGGTGTGTGTTGGCAATGACAATACACTCATTATAGTCAAAGTAAAAAAAGCACTGTGCCTCTTCTCCCGCAATCACGGTGTATCTAAACATTGTCACCGTGGCAGCACGTCAATATATTTCCTGCACAAAGGAATGTTTTTGCATGCTGCCATCTGTAGATAGGAAGTTTTATATTTATGTTAAATCCTCTGTGGCCCGGTATCTTCTAGTCCTGCCTCTGCTTTAAAGACATTCAGCTCTCTGGCAATTCTACCTGAATCATCAGCTCCTTAATTAGAATTTCAGGCAGGAAAATGTGTCACATTAAAAAGGTAAAAGTAAACCTCCGGGTGGCTCACAGGGTAAGACGTTTGCCTGGGAGCCCTGAGATCGGCGTCTGGAATCCTGTATTGGCGAGGCAACAATTGGCCAGCCTCGCCGCGGATGATAGGGGGTAAACTGGCTAGGTTTGTTGGTCTCATTGCCATAGCGCCTCCTCTGGTCATGCTGGGCACCTGTGGCGGCACGAACTAAGAGTACGCTGACTACGTCTTCCTCCAACATCATAGGCAGTGTGCGTTCAGTGGGTACAAGAAGCAAGATCGTCGTCATGTGATCGGGGGAATCACGTGCTCGGCCTATCCTCCCAAAGCCGGCAGAGCGGGTACTGTGGGGAGGTCAGCAAATTCGGTTTAGTTTGTGTTGGGAAAAATCAGGATAACAAAAGAAACAGCAGGGAGAATGGAGTTGCATAAAATTCAGACTACCGTGGGGCGCCCTGGTAGCTCATCCAGTAGAGCGCATGCCATGTAAGGCCAAGGCCTTACCGCAGTGGCCCAGGCTCAAATCTGGCGTGCTCCCTTTGCTGCATGTCCTCCTCCCTCTCTCTCCCCTGCACCTTCTGTTTGCCTCTCTACTGCAACTGTCAAATAAAGTGGAAAAATCCCAAAAAAAAATAATCTTTGAAAAAAAAAAATTCACACAAAAGAAACAACCTGTTGGCTCTGTGTGTGGCTCTGATGGTCAGGTGAGGTGATTGTCATGAAGGATACCAGCTTTGAATCCTGTAGTGGAGTGAGGCATTCTGCTTCAATATGTCAAATGCAATCCCAGCAGAGGTAATGTAGTTACGGTATGAGGTACCAATCAGTCTGTCTGCCATGATGCTGCAGACCGCTCAGCTGACAAATAAGACCATGACAGAGACCTGACAGGCCGATAAACTCTGCTCAGGGTTCTCAGGAGGAATCAACAGAGGGGATCATTACCACATATGTGCTTGTCAGAGTCGTGATCTCAATTGCATACCCACCTCATAGTACGTGGACTGATGTGACTTTACACCCTACCTGGCATCTGAGAACTAAGCAGGCTAGCTGATTGGTCAATCATGAAGCCAGACCAACTAATCAATGTGGTCGTGTGTATCTGCATCACAAAATTATAAAGTAATGAGTTGTAGGTGTGACTTTGCTTTAATGCACAAAATGGTCATAGCTAGTAGCAGTGTTACTAGCTACATTATGAGTATATGGTTGATAGGTGGAGCTAGTGGTACTGGCACTTTTCAAGTATTTAATGCTCTATTATTCATTTAAGACTGAGGGATTTTGGCAGATTTTTACATTCTCAGTAACCTTTTGTCTACCCTGCTTGAAGTACCTTTGGAAATGATATCGATTGACCCGGCAGAAATGAAAAAGTTTACTGAATAAAAGTAATGATTGCAGCTGACTGAGGGACAGATCAGTACGGCCACGGATACAGGGTCTGTGTGTGCTGTGACTGCAGGTTCAGGAGGTCAACAGGAGTGCGCTGAATCTGACTTTAATATTCCTCCTTTTTATGTGAAGATCACTCACTTATCCTTTAAAGTTTTCCCACGGAGCTGAACTCGCACAGTTCTCCTGGAGGCTTTCAGTTTGTCTTCGGAATGACCTGCATTCCGACGACATGAGCGGCATGGCAACGCTCCTGTTCAGATTTAATGAGCCCCCTTGGGTACGAGGTCCAAGGCTCCCCCCAAAAATCAGTCAGACACAATTCACCATCAAGGGTTATGACATAGGGGGATGCTTGAGAAAGACGGCCCAATGTCAAAATAACACTGCTCCATTTTACACAAAATAAACCTGTCAACAATTCAGGAAAATGTAGATTAGTCAGGGCTGCAGTCAGACTGTGATATGGATAGATGAGGAAGACACAATTCACCACTGAGGCCCGTTACACGGGATGTATGAGAAAACTTAACAGACCAACGCCAGCACAGTACAGGTCAATTTTTATACAAAACTAACCTGTAAACTATGTAGGGAAATGTATGAAAATGTAGATTAGTGATGGATGTAGTGATAGCGATTAGTTTGAGGGATGAGTGAAAGTGATTAGTTAGGGGAATAGCAAGAGGAAAAATGAAATGCCTTATAGTATTTTTTAATGACATACAACCTTTATTAATTTGCCATAAAATATTTGGCAATTCATATAACAAAGCAGCAGCTGAGCAATGCAAATGGCCATGTCAATGATTGCGCAAACAGACATGTGACTTCAAATCCAATTCATTCATAATTGTTGTATCTTTTCAAAAGATCAGGCATGGTTGTTCCATCTCTGTATGTTTTCACTGACCTTGCCGAAGACGTGAATCCACACGGGCTGATACATTTTTATTCTCTCCTGCAAAGAGAGCATAATGGAGCGGCTCAAAGCCTCTCAATCACTACGGCTCTTGTTCCTTTTCAAGTGGCCATGTTTTAATGAGGGCCGGCCATTAAAGCGCTCGCGCTGTCACCGGCGATGGATGTGCTGTTGAAAGAACAGTACAGGGATCAGAGACCTGGAGACGATCAAAGACTCACGGCAAAGCCGCGTTTCCAGCAAGCTAATAACACCATCCCCTTTTCTGTGTGTGTGTGTGTGTGTGTGTGTGTGTGTGTGTGTGTGTGTGTGTCTGTGTTTGTGCATGTGACTGTGTGTGCTTGTATGTCTGTATGTGTGTGTGTGTGTGTGTGTGTGTGTGTGTCTGTGTTTGTGCATGTGACTGTGTGTGCGTGTTTGCTGGCCATGAAATCATAGGGATTCTCTAGGGACTACATCACAGAACAAATAATGGACAAAGATAAATGTATCTGTACATACACAATTCATTTCTCTTCTCTTACACTGATTAATTGATCAAAGATTTTGCACACATGAAACAAATGAACAAGAGAAACAGAAATGTATCACTGAGCACCAAATGTTTGTATTTAACACATTTTTTTTTTTAAATCGTGTGCGAAAATCTTTAATCTTGAGTGCCCACATGCCCATGAACATGCTTAGAAACGTTGATAGGAGGAGAGAAACATTGACTGAGGGTTCCAGAGAAGAGAGCGAAGGCCAAACTGTCTGAGCCTGGTCTCCATCAGAAAAAACACACATCCCAGTCTGAAGATGCTAACCCCTGTGACTCAGCTCACAGACGATGGGAGAGGGTCGCATTAGATTAAATCGCTGTTCAGTCCCATGGATTTATTGGGTTTATAATGGTTTCTGGAGATGCTTTTCTTCAGACTATGGATAATTGGCTTGTAGCTCTGTGTGAAAAGCTTAAAATGGGAAAATAATTGCATGGTTCTGCCCCCTTTCAGCTTAAAAACAAAATATGTTTTATATAGGTATGCCATAACTGCCTATTTTGATTCATGTTTGCTCAAAAAATATGAGAAATTTTCCCAGATAAACAGTAAATAAGGACAGAGAGAACTTTCTTCCTGGTTACCCTGGGCAATGTCAGGTTTGCCTCAGGGCTAACTGAATGAAGAATTTTGCTGGACAGAGTCACACTGTCTACTGTATATGACAGCGGCTCATGGGGAAGACTGCCTTTTGGAAGTTAATATCCAATATACATGTCACATACCTTCAGTTTACCATTCACACAGCAAGAGATGGCCTCCACAGTCCACCATGATGGGGATATTTGAGGAGTAAAGCAAAATTAAATTCACAGGCACAGTGGTTAAAGAGGACAGAGGATTGCAGCCAACCTCGCTGTGTAATCAGGTGACAGTGATCATGTGATCAGTGCAGCCTATGAGTGCTTGATACACATGCCGTACCACAGTGACTGCGCAGTTCAGCTACTCTGCTGCAGAGGTGAACAGGATGGCTGCTTTGGAGGACAGCCAAGCGCAGTTCCTCCCCCGGCTCTGATGCAGGCTGCAGTAATGAGACAGGCCTATGAGCACAACTACCTGTTCCAAAATGAGGGATTATCTACCCCTATCTGCAAATAAGGGCACTGCAAATCACCTGATCTGCAAAAATGGTATTCTAAAACAATGTGGTCCTATATCGAGCGATTATCCAACCATTAGGGGACATTAACAGCCATTGGCTTTCAATGGCTTTACTCTACAGAGCAATGGTACTCTTCTATACAACCATCGACAGGTCAACGGTTCGTTAAAAGGTTTGTCAAAAAGGTTCGTTAATGGTTGATAGATTGAATTTGTTCAGATAATAATCAGAAGCTACATTAGGAAGTTCAGGCAGGCTCAAGTACCTAAAGTTAAAGTTGCTAAGGCACTTAAACTTACCAAGGCTAACAGAAGACAGCTGGAAAAGCTTTGTGGTGCATTGGGTGCTGGGGAGAGCACATACCAATCCAGTATGCACCCACAGGTGCATCCAACAACAGCACTGCTGACCAAAAAATCTTTACAGTCTGAGGATACATAACATTATGAATTTAGAGGAACCTGACACGACAACAATATAAAATAAAGATCAAAAGAATACAGCTCAATAAGTGAAAAAATATAAAGAATTCAACAACAGCAAAAAAAAAAATGTATAAAATGGCTAATTAAATTTTGTATAGCAGCAAAAAGGTTGTTACCCAAGAAATGAGCAAACAAGTCCTGAAAAGCTTTTATTTTACTCTGGGTGTAAACTGGGTGAGTTGTGTTCCCTCCGCTGTTCGTCTGTCGTTATCGGCGCGTACACTGTTGCTCACAGTGTAGAGCAGCTTTTCGGTTCTCCTGTCAGGCGGTTAGACAGACCCTAGCGCATCACTGCTATGAAAAGCAACTAAAATGTAGTGATCTGACCTGGGAACTTTCCAAAACCCAAAATCTGGGAGGAGCTATTGCATAGTGACAGTAAGATAATAATAGTGACTCAATTCTCAAGGTCACTGTTACTATCTCACTGTCGAAAGGGGACGGGTGGGTGGGGGGGGGGGGGGGGTAAAAAAATGCAGCAAAAGTGCCGTCCTATGTGCCCCCACACGCAAGAAAGCATGAAGTGCCCAGCAGAGTTGCCCTATATATGAGGAAATGTGATAAAATGCCATGATGTGATAAAATGCCATCTGCAGTGCCCTTTCAGTGAAGAAAATGTAATACAGTGGCCTCTAGAGTATCCTTCCAGTGGATGCAATGTGATGAAGTGCCCTCTAAAGTTACCCTTTGAATGAGAAAATTGTAATAAAGTGCCCGCTAGAGACAAAACGTCGTGCCTGTTCATTAAAAAAAAACCACTGAAAGTGTCCTCCTGGGTGCCCCCATGTGTGAGAAGTGCCCTCCCCATGGCATGAAGGAGGTACCCTTTTCATTTTTTTTCACCCCTGCCCCTCAGACAGCCTGAGCATGCCACTGCCCTTGAGTCCTAATGCAGAGGCCTTGCCCGGGATTTAGCATAACCGACAGCACTAAAGACTTCCTCAGGTCTGCTCTTATGTGTTAGTCTAGCTGGGGAGATTAAACGAGAATCTGTGCTAAGTAAGGTTTTGAAAATAAAGCACTGGCTTGTCCATACCAGTTAATGTGTTATTAAGTGTTGTTATTATTATTATTATTACTTTTTAAGAAATAAATTGTTGTTTGTTAAATTGTTATTGTCAGTAGCCTTCCCATACAGAGGCAGTAATAGTGATGTTCTTCTCTGAGCTCCCCACTGGATCCAAGCTGTTACACTGAGACCCCAAGGGTCCAATAAAACAGCTTCCGAACGTCCTTATGACCCCCCCCCCCCCCCCCGCCACCATCCCCCGACAACCTTTCTTTATAACCCATGTGAAAGTCAGTCCATCCTTTTCTTTTTCTTGGACACACGTTATTAAGTTACAATCGAGCAGTTATTTTTATTCGGAAATAAAAGCTGGCGTTTCTAAAGGACGACCTGGAGGAGCTGCTCCCGAATAGAAAAGGAAATGCAAAAATGGCCCCCAGCGGTAGACGCCATGGCCAGACAGCCATTACGGTCAGACCTGAGCTCCGCTAACAGGAAACATATCGAGTTCATGCCCACCTCACACATAATCCCGCTCTTTCATCGTTAAAGGAAAATGCTTCACCCATTTGACTCCTGCGGTGTCACTGTAGCCAGCCATCCTCTGAGTTTTGTGTCTGCTATGTGCTTGGTTCGCAAAACAGAACATGCATTCAGATACATTTGTGATTATTTACTTAAAATGTACAGGATTATATTTTATTATTACATCTCATTTTGTGCCAGTTGTGAGTGTTCTCTCTTACTGTCAAACCCAGGACAAGATGAATAATTGTGTTATCATTGTTTTTATAGTTACATCAGTTTTTAAGGATTCTATATAAATTGAAGCTAATTCTGGATTTAGTGTGCATCAGTTGATGATAAATTACAAATATCTGCCGAATTGGTCCATGTTTTTCAGCATATCAAAAACATGTCAAGTCAAGATACCCCTGGATATTGATCGTTCTGATCCCGAGGGAGGTCTGAGAAGTATGTGGTAGTAATTTTCCATATATTTTCATATTTCATATAGCTCTGAGCCCTGATTGCCTGGCAGCATGGAGTAGTTTTTGTCCCTCAGATGTTTTTCTTGAGCTCTGCTTTCCTTTTGTTTCGTGAACCTTCATGAGGCTTCGATCCATCCTGAGTCCTTTGAACATCTGTAGCTCTCATCCTAGTGCACTGAGAGCACTAGCGAGAAGACATTTTAATATTTATATTTTCTGTGTACTTTGAATCGTACTTCAATGGATCTTCACCCTCAGTGACTCAATGATAGTGTTAGCTCCCATTACACCAAGACAAAAGTGACTCGATTTTGTCAGACATTGTCCCTCCTGACATTATTTGGACATGTCTTACATTTTTGTTTCTTCAGTGACGAAAAAATGTAACATAAATAAAGTGTTGTGTGTAAACTTTTGTTGAAAAAATTTCAAAAGGTTTATAATCTTCTTTTGAGCATTGCCAGAGGCATTGGATCTGCTAAGTAATTCTGTGAATACATTTTCTTACTGCTCACAAAAATCCATATCGGGAAATTCACTGTCAGATTTGCAAAATCAAAAAGTATAATTCTAAGCCCACCATATCTATTGCATATGTGTGTTGGGTGAATTACTGCAGACTAGTAAAAGTGCAGGTAACAGAGCTGTTCTGGAATATTTTAGGTGAAAGTTCTGACTTGGGAATTCCGAGGCCCTGATTGGCTGCAGAGTGGTTCAGTGGTCATGTGACTGAACCTGCCACCAGAGAGGTGTGGGTTTGACCCCTGGGTAGCAAATACAGCACCACTCTCTAAAAAGGACCTAACAGCACCACAGGCTTGTAACCACAGGAGAGGTTTTCAAGTCTTTAAAGACCTTTTTAAGTACTATATAGACCTACAGATGAGTCTGTGTTATGTATCTGTTATGTACCATTTACGCTTCTTGTAGTAACACATTCTTTGCATTGGGGTCTATATAGTATTAAAAAGTTGCCCATTGATTATGAGCAAAGAACCCCTGTGGAACTTTTTTTTTCCCTTTAAATGTAGCATAACCTGCTACATTACCATTGTGCCTATAAGCAAAGTGCCCAACCTCCAGTGAATTAATTTATATTCAGCAGAGAAACTGAGACAGAGAGACTAACACAGCCCACATTTTGACAATCTATCCATTTATACATAAGGATACTTGCTATATTCAGGAATAGTACCTTGTTCAAGGGCACAATGGCAGTGCCCTGCCTTGGATTTGAACTTGCGAACCCCTGAGTTATAAGCCCAGCTCCCCAACCATTACACCACACTGTCAACGCCTCATAACAGCCTGATTGTATGAGTGAAATATTTAAATTGCTCTGGATATGGACAGCTGCAAAGGAAATAATGTAATGTCCTTATGTTGGGTAAACTGCCTTGCTGCTGCGCTCAGAATACATGAATCTGTAATCACCCTAATATGCTGTATGAAAGGAGATTCAGTTATGTTTTGTAAAGCCGCTACAGCATTCATTTGGATAAATGCATCAGAAGTGTTGAGGTTTTTGTTGAATAAATATTAACGGTTTTAAAGACTTGTTTGTAATTAAATGAAAATGCAATTAGTCGCCAGCTGCTGCTCATTGCAGCCTCCTGGTGAGGAGATACAGCAAGGCTCCTAAAATTGTTTTTGTTTATGTTATGTTTATTTAATAGGGACAGGTACGTATAAACATACATCATTGCAAATCAATAATCCATTGTTATGTATCAGAACGTTTACAGCATATTGTAATTTACAGAGCTTGTCCCTAGATAGGCTTTGTGTGGAGGCAAAACTATAGCGATGTCTCAGCAAGGCAGCCAACTGCATTTATTACAATGTAAAACATGAAAAATAAAATCAAAACTTCCATAAATCTTATAGTTTTATAAGCGCCGAATGCACCCATCACCCTCCAGAGCAGAGGCGCAATCTGACTGCTGTGAGAGGCATCCACTTTCTCTGGTACAAGATGCTTGAACAGATGCTTGCTCCGGTCACTGTAGTATATGAGTAAAATAGCATATATTAGAGGTAGCACATACTAGGTTATTTACGGTAACCATGGGGCACAAGGTGAATGTTTTTTTTTTTTTCCAGTAAGCATTAATGCCAAGCAGTGTGTAGCAGTGTGAAGCTGGAAAAAAAACTGCACAGTTCATCATGCAGTCTGTTGTCTTGTATTTAAGCATTAGTTTACGCATTCCCATTTCTCCCCTGACCATGGTATGAACCTACAATTGACAATCTGAGATTTTGTACACTGTCGCACCTCTTGATAATTCTCATAATGAACCTCTTCCGGCACAGCTAAGTGAGTCCCTTCAAACCGTTACTGAGGCACTAAAATTGTTATACAGAAGACACAAAATAGCTCAGAATACAAACAACACACTGTACAGCCTATATAAGGAGTGGAGTCTATTTCTGCAGGTAAGTAATCAAAGTAATTCTTTAAGAACAACTACAGCACACTCACACAGAGAAGATGATGATAAAGAGGAGCAATGGATTGTGGGCTTTTTAGGAGCCTCAGCATGAATGTGTTTTTAAACATAAAGGAAATGGTTACAAATTAGCTTGTGCTCAGAGATATTAAAATAAATGAAGATGTTTTCAGTATTGTCAACTGGTCACCCGATACAGCAATGGCCCAAATCAGTCTGGGAAAACTGTATTATTTCCTGCTCCTTTTTCAAAGTTCCCCTTTAAGCGACAGAATTAAAATGTCTGTGCGCTCACTGGGTTTTATTGGTCCTCTTCCAGCACAGCGAATTGATTTCTTGAATTAATTTGCTGCCAACCGATGAATAAAACCATGGGGTTGAATCTCTCTATCCGCAAGAGTACCTAAAACCGACAATTTATCTTGCCTTTAATTCCGAGGTAGCAGCTTGAGCACAAATGATACCCTTGTTCAAGGTGACATAAATCTGAAACAGGTGGAAAAGCTGCATTGTATTTCCCCTGAACATGTGTCCATCAGGCCAATAAAGTTACTGGAGAAAGAAACTTTTGTTCTTAAAGGTTTCTCAACAACATTTTGGAATGATTCCCTTGACACAAGATACATTCACTTGTACCACCATTTTGCGCAACATTTGCACTGAACGTTCAGAAAATGTTGCTTTATTTGTTTTCACACGAATCAACAAAATAAAAAAATGTAATTAGGATGTTGAAATATTTTGAAAAAAAATTGTTGTGATAGAGGGGAAAAAAAACTTTCCTGAGAAGTGGCATTTAGCAAACAGGAAATACCCTGTACACATTCTAATGAAATTGAAACCCTACTGCTGTTTACGAATGTAAATGGAACTTAATGACAATTTCACCTCATGTTGCATAAATGTGGTG
>JAFBMS010000836.1:0-22500 GCA_019788955.1 Albula glossodonta
TCCCCCAGGTACCGAGGTACTGCAGCTCCACTCGGCCAGAGCAGGTGTCAGGGCCATTAACCAGCCTGGACTCAGTGTACCCTACACACAGGACAGTGGGGTTAGTGACTGACCAGCACTGAGATACAGCCAGATTCATGCAGTGACTTTGCTTCAGCTTAAAACCAGGGTTATTCTGAGAATAAAAGTTTCAGGGAGAATGTTATACAGATATCACTAAAACACCAAAAGCATACAAAAGAAGGCTCTTACCAGAACACACCAGTCCCACGTCGTTTTTATGGGAGCACTGTTGTTTCTGTGTGGGTGATTTTGAACAAAACCTAATGTGAGATTCGTTTCCCCTACACTGGATCTCCTCTGACCACACCTGGTTCTCCCCCTGGCCAAATGCAGCTGCCCCCCACACCTCTGCAGGTACCCCACAGCCCAGCTCCCGACACACAACCTCTGCGTCCTGCTGGTCAAAGGCAGTGTCACACACCGTGCCCCACTGTGTCCTTTGATACACCTCGACTCTCCCAGAGCACAGGTGAGGACCTCCCACCAGCCTGAGTCCTCCTACAGTTAGAGGTCAACAGGAAATAAACATAGAAACATCAGAAATGACTTATTCCAGAGACAACATTCAGTAAAACTGCATAAACACAGGGCTGTACAGCTCTTATACACAAAGTACAGCAGTGTAAGATGAGACACACTTCAAATGCAGTTTGATTATCAAAATACCCTGCCCTCCATATTTGACTAATTAATTCAAATGTACACTTTTTGCTCGATCCTCCAGCAATGTAGAATTTGATAATACAAGATGTTATTTATAAATTAAACCCTTATTAAACCAGGGAAATCCAAATGAGAGTCTCTTTTATATAACTATATGAAGTGAGTACAGTAATGCATCTCAGTGAAGCATACTCTACAGGCATCTGGGGCTCAGTAAAGCAGCAGTTGTGTAGATGACTGCATCATTTGCATACAGGCGCAGCTCAGCAGGATTTTTATACCAGTTTAGAGCCTCTTCACTTAGACCAGTGCTGTGGGGTCCGGCTAACAGCAGCTGGTGCTCAAATGAATCAACAGCCTGTGAGAGATTAACAAATCACGCAGCACATGATGTTCAGATCGAGCGCCTTTATGATGTCATATTTCCCTGCCATGGCTGCGTTTGCAGTGCAGTGTCGTGATCTGCGTCCACACCATTATCAAAATGACCTTTCAGACACCTTTAAAACACCCCACAATTTCAGCTTTCTCCTTCACTTCATGAGAATCCATCGTTATGTGGTTAAGTGGGCTGGGATATGCATTACACACTGCAGCTGCTCTGATTAATATTCAGAAGTCGGTGGGATAAGTATATTTCTCTGAGGCTGCGTTCAGTTTTAAAATGCTTTTGGACCCCCTGATCAGATCTTTGCGCTTGTTTCTGAGAGCCCGGCAGGAGGTCCAGTCAGCAGGTGCATTTCTTTGTCTACCAATAGCCCAAGAGTCATTTTTCAGTCATTCTGTCATTCTTCTGTCTTTGCTACATGAACAGAGAGCCACAGATTACCCATCATGCTTCCAAAATGTACAGAAGGTCACCTTTTATGTTGGCATATTCACATATTTTGTTTTCGCATTTTACAGTAATACACATTCCATCTTGAAATGGACAGTGGTAATCATTTAGGCCCTACTCAATGCGATTGGTGTAATTATTCTGAAAATATGTTAATCTAGGTTCATTAACAGGAGCAGGTTGAAATTAATTATAGATTTAAAGGTGAGGTTTGAGCTTCCTCTGTTTCCAACTCAGCGACCGCCACTGCAACTTTAACCTCAACAGGTTTAACACACAGCATCATTAAGCCCATTTTTAAACTGAGATGATGTCCAATGTCTTTGCTACAGCTATTTATGGTAAACTATTAAATGTTTTTTATCTATAAATACCTCCCTTTGATCTTTCACAAACATTAAAATGTCAATGGTTCCAAATTTCAGTCATTACATTTGATATCCTCCCCGTCATAATCTCATTTTATTAGTAGAAGTATGCCTGAGGTCATGGGCAGGTTGTTTTTTAAAACACTCAAACTAACACACATGTTCTGTTGATATTGCCTCTCCATGACCCCAAAACAAATGTGAGGATTTCACAAATAATGAATGAACTACGGTCAATTTGCCCTCATGTTTATGCTCAACAGAACTGATGACAAAAAGAGGTGTTCTAAAACAGTGATATGTATATGCATATAGATAACCAATACAGAGGAGGTGACATTCTGGATATTTGTCTCATATTTATCTTGTGTTCTCAAATCTAAATTGCTGGAGCAGGCAGCAAACATGTACATTTTGACTGTAAATAAAGAATATGCAATTACAGTGTAATTACACAGAAATTATACAGGATGATCATAGATGTATTCCACTCTGTACCTGGATTTTCTGGAGCAGAGTGAGTCAAACAAAAACAGTGGATCTAAACAGAAAAGCAGCATTTTATACAAGACCAACATGTGTGGATACAGGGCTGTACAGCTCCTATACATGGAGAACAGCAGTGTAAGATCAGATACTTACACTACGATAGTTTGAGAGACAGAAGAAATATATTTCAAAATGTATTTATACAAATAAATATGAGATACTGCTGTAACATTATGTCAATCCATTTAAACACATTTCTAAAAAACACAAATATCTGGTGAAATGTATGTGCTTGAAAATGAGCACTGAAATGAACTAAAATCAGTGTACTGTGTGACTGGAAAAACAGGGATATCAGATTATCGGTGTCCTACCCGAGCACATGACTCCAGCATCCTCTCCATGGCCACAGTCGCTTTCACCCCATCCTTCTGATCCACAGTGCTTCAGTGAGGACTCTGACCCACTGCAGGACACCTCATCCATCCATATCTTCCCTGACCCCCTTCCAAAATGAGCACCTCCTGGGGCTTCTACAGCAGCTCCACAGCCCAGCTGTTTACACACCACCTCAGCATCTCTCATATCCCAGCGATCATCACACACTGTCCCCCACTGTCCCTCATGGAAAACCTCCACTCTCCCAGCACAGGGGCTGCCACCATCCACCAGCCTCACATCACCACTGTCTGAACACACAGGAGAGAGAGGGGGAGAAGAGCCACATCATGACTTTAACACTCATCAGTATAATTACAGTTATCATGGAGATACAACACAATAAATGCATCAAACCTCTATTATTATAGAGTCCACGAATGATTATTTTAGTATTGGATGTTGCAGCATTCATATTATAGAAGTGTCAGCACTTCTAGTATAAATTACACTGTGTAACACAGGAGCAGTGAAACATAACAGTGTAGTATTCATTTATGTATTGCTTTAGCTGGAAACACTGTCCAGTACCTTCTACATGAGGAATGAAGCAAGACAGACAGTGCAGCTGTATGTAAATGAACATGATAGGGTTGTGTAATGCCATGCCGAGGGGACGTTAACCTGGATTATTTTATTTCACTTATAACACTGCTGCTTGCAAAAACTCCCTTTACATTTCAAACACTATTAACCTGCATCTGTGTATCACAGTTTTGTTGTTATCATGTAAGATTAGTGCCAGTTGTAAATAGAATATGTTATTGATACAGAACGTTTAATTAGCTTCCATATTCCTTTGGAGCTCTGCATTACAGTTTCTCCATGTTGGATATTAAAAGAAAAGTTTAAAGTTTAACAGTAATCAAAGAGATAGTAGTAAAGTCCTGCAAAAAATTATAGTCACAGTGTATGTTACAATGAAGAAAAGCAAAACAGTTCAGAACACAGAGGAAAACCCAACCCGCAGATCATAATATGTCCAGTAGGGGGAAGATAAGTCACACACACGACAGCACCAAAAAAAAAAAAAAAAAAAACAATTAGTGAATACATAAAAACTAAGTTCTGTGTATGACAATACATAACTAAACTAAGAACTACAGTGAGAATATTGTTAGTGTCATAAGAGCAGTTTGTAAATGTTAGAATATTTTTCATTGGCTGGTGTAAGCGGAGCTGTGGATCTAATCTGTGAACACACCCTGAGCCCATCTCTTTAAAGACTCATGCAGTCTGACTCGGGAGCTACGCTGCTTCAGCTCTGACTTCAATGCTGTGCTCAACACAGGTGTTCCTAACTGCCACACTAAAGTGCACCTTAATATGAAATTAATCATATATTCAACTTTTTATATGTGATAGAGCCTCTGTCATAAAAAAAAAAAAAATCTATGATGGAATTCTGACTAATGTAATGACGATGAAATTATATATGAATATGAACACCTGCTTTGTATAAATGTCACCTCTAGAACATGTCAAAGTGAATGTTAGTTCATAGCTGTTAATAGCGCAATATAAAAATGAAGGTGCTACAATACAGCAGCCAAAGGTACCGCAGCAAAAAGAGAACGCCACGTTTCCTCTCTGTTAAAACTACTTTGCAACTGGACACTCTCCACTAAATTAAACAACTCAAGAAGAATCCTACTATTACAAAGCAATTTAGTCAAACTAGATAGTCAAATACAACTGAAAAACTTTTTAATTTACTTAAACACACAAATGTACAGATAATTGCATGTTATGCTTTGGGGAGAGCCAGCCATTACCTAAACATCCCTCATAAATATCAGGGGTGAGTTTATGTAGGCAGGAGAAACAGTAAAACAAGTAATCTCACCACTAAAATAAAAACGCACAAACAAGCTGCTTTTAAAACGCTTTCCAACGGCTTTCTCATGAATGGACCTCTCAAAAACATAGCTTGGGCTACCACACGAAAAATATAGAATAACATCAAAAAAAAAAACCAACAAACAAACAAATAAATAAATAAATAAAAATATCGGGAAACATTTCTGATCTCCTATAATCTTAAAATGATAAATGTGTCCAACAGCACACACAGAGAAACAGCACACATGAGACTGCGCTGTTTAGAGACTGCCGTTATCCCTGCCCTGACTGAAGAGCTCCCCTTTGACCACCTGACCCCCAGTCTCTGAGCCCTGGTCGTGTGTGGAGCAGCTGGAGAGCAGGATAAACGCTGTACTTACTGGCTGTGGAGAGCAGGAGCAGGGAGGAGAGAGAGAGGAACAGCACACATCTCTCCATCTTCATCAGCACAGAAAAACAAACCCTCCTCACAGCAGAGTGCAGAATCAAACCTTCACCTCTGAGCTCTCAGACAGACTGAGCTTTTTGGCATGGTCCCAGCCCCCTCAGAGAGAGCACACTTCCTCCCCCCACCAATCACACTCACTGCTGCCTTATAAGAGTGACTGCAGGAACACTTCAAACAGCCACTGTGACAAATCAGGGCACGCTATTTACATTTTCTCCATATATTCTAATACTGCGTCAGTGCTGCCAGCAGAAGACCCCACCCAGGTGACAAACAGCACGCGTGACCGAAAGAGCGGGGAGAGACACAGAGGACGAAAGCGCGCTTATTTAAAAAAAAAAGAAAGACTTTAGTTAGTCGGACAAAGCCGTAATTCACACCAAATGCTTCGATTAGGACAATAACTGGTTCATATATCGTTTATTCCATTAAGTGGATTTTGTCATTTTTCAGCTGAAACGTAAAAGATGTTATCACGTACATTGAATTTTCTGAAATTGTCTGAAAAATGGATCGGTTCTTTTTTCTTTTGCTGAGACCACACTTCTTTAAAACTGTCATACAACAACACTGACATTTGAGATTTCACATGATTAACTTTCGCAATACATTATTCTTGTAAGATTTGTAAGTTAAATTCAAACACATGAACACAATAAAAAGTCAATGAAATGCAGTAGACCACATTTGAGGATTAAAATATTATTTTTATTATATTTGATAATGCTAATGAATTTAGCAAAATTTTTTAAACAGTCCAATGAGCTTACTTCAAAATAAAAAATAAAAAGGCCCTGTCATCTACACAAACAAAGTGAACACAATGCCTGTCCAGATTGCTACATTTAATATCCCACAACATATTTACCAAACTAAAGACTTTCTTCTCATACGTGTGATTATAGTTACAGTGGTATCCAATGTAGTCATACATGTTATCAATAAGGACAGAGCACAGATGTCAGTCTGTGAAACATTTTCACCACAGTGTCCTTCATAAATGACCTCTGACCTCAGGGGAAAGGTTGCCTGGAAACGGGCTTCCATCAGCCTGTCCTGGTGATGGAAGGGTAGAGGAGGCGGAGCTTGTCCCCGTGTGGGAGAGCAGTCCACAGCCTGGCGAGCTCGTCTGCCTTCTTCTCCACATGCGCCGCTATCCCAGCTGCACGTCTGGCCCTCTACGCTCCTGTCAACGTCAAATGCCAGGATTTTAGCTTTTACTCTTCTTATAAAATGACCATCATAGTCTCAGCAACAAAAAATATTTCAGTTACACATTTTAATAATTTAATTACAAATAAATCAGTCAGTGAAGTGTTTCATCAGTAAATGATTAAATAAATATATTCACGGCTGCATCTCTGTACTTTAATCCCTACTAAATAAAGTCTTTGCTGTGTGTTGCCTGTGGAATCTTACCTCAGGGTCTGTCCCAGGGGCACCAGCAGTGCTGGGCTGGAGAGGAGCTGTCTGTTGGGTGGGGGGACTGGGGACAGGCCTCAGGGCGGCTGGACGGGTGGGTGCTTTGCCTGATGGTGGAGCGGGGTGATGTAGCGCAGGGTCCCCCTCGTCCTCTGCATCTTCAGATCCCTCATCCTCCACATGCAGGGGTTCCCCGTCAGCAGCCTGGTCAGGAGTGTCGGGGTCCGAGCTGGTCCTGCAGCACTCTGCCTGACTGAGAGTACAGGCACTCACCCCCAATCAGCTCTGCTGCACTGCAGCAGCACACAGCATAACCATTACTCCACTTTACACACTTCACACTGTTCCCTTCCAACAAACAAAGCATGTGCCTGTATAAACTGAATAACATGGGGTCTAAACAATGTCTGAGATTACCACCGATCTTTCTTTAAAGTATGCGTATAAAAGCTGCCATTCCAACATGTCCGGGTACAGACAGAAACAATCTCCACATCCTTACCGTGTGTCTGATCAAGGTGATTGGTTCCTTTTCTCGGAATGAACTGCATGAGGTGGAGGTGGACTCTTTCCAAGGACCTGGATTCAACAAGAAAAAAGTCAGGCGATACTACAATTCAAATGGAAACAAACACATGCTAGCTAGCGATCAGGCAAACTTACAGCTTCATGATGTATACATAATAAAAGTCAATCTATAATGCAATCCATACGTTTCATAATCATCAAAAATTACTCGAGCACAAAAACGAAATCCGACTATCTATCTGGCTAACAAGCGAGTTTCAAATATTTTCTACAAAAGAAAATGAAACCTAGCATGACAGCTAACGCGCCACACAGCTAAGTAACTGCCATCAAACACACAGCCAGCTTGTGCTACTTCAGCAAACACGCACTTACTTTCACCAAATTCAGATGTGCTGTAGTTACTTCAGTCATCACAGTGCAGAATATCCCCATGCAATGAACTCGGTGGTCATCATTGCATCTGTATCATGTACACTCTGCAAAGCGCGGAACGAGCTGTCAAGGCGAAGGGTAGTGATGTCATTGCTGAGCGGAGCCCGGATTGGCCAGGCTGGTCTTCGGGGCGGAGAAAGTCCTGCCTGCTGTTTGACATGTGGCAGACTGTTCACAAACTTCTCTGAACTGTCTTCGTCATAAACATTTACAATATGGTAACATATAATGAAGGATGTTTTCCATGTTCTAGGACATAAAAGTGAAAGTTATTTGTACCGGTGCAAGTATGACTCAAGACTGAGAATCAGTGCTTTAATTAAACAAAAAAAAAAAAATCTGAACAGGGGTCAGATCCAGTTAGCTTGTACATACAGAGTCTGTGTATAGTGAAGTATATACAGAGTCATGGTATAGTGAAGCCTATCTTATATAATATTATTAACACACACGAAAAGTGCTGCTGCTCAAAATGTAATCGCATTCTCACTCTCGCACATGCACATCGTTTCTGCCACACAGACAGGAATATAGCCTTAAAATCATAAAATAAAAATACATGTGGGTGCATTTTACTTATCTGAAAATCTACAGAAAAAAAAACACGGACGCTCTGCTCCACGCGCCTCCCTCAGCATCACGCGCTCACAGCGCATTAACCGCACGAGCGACTCTCGCACCTGTAAACATCTGAAGAAGTTATCATGATGATATAAACATGCCTGCATGATGCAGAGGAGGAAATGCACGTTGGTGAAGGAGTTCACATTAACATGCAGAGACATTCGTCTTGTTTTTAATACTATCATGTCCCAATCGCCGGCTCCTCAGTTACCCAGGCAACGTACCAACATTACAAGTATTCTCGTAACACTCAGCTGACGTGCAATGAAACAGGGCCACACAATATAGACAGTTAATTTCATAACGATAATATGCAAACACGAACTATTTATCACTCTAATAGGGTGCTAAAAGGTTCTAATCCGCTTGAAGAGAGCACATTCCAATGTCAATTTCGTAAACTTCTGATTTTAAATAAAGGTATGAACTACTGAATGAATAAAAAAATGTTTATGACCCCTTCATTTTTAACTTGTTGTACTTCAATGGACGTAAAAGTGGAAATAATGTAAATATTATATCTAACGACAATCCAAAAGTCCTCATTTTACATTTTGGATAAAACCGCTGTTTATAATCAAGATTACTCTTTGTAATTTTGTATTTTTTTCTGAGCATTTTTTTGTTCTCAACCCTGTATTCAAAATATTGAAATTACCTGCCACGTAACACGCAGTGGTACCTCGAGCTCAACCATTTGCTTTACCCAAAGGCCCTCGATAAATAACCATTTTCTCCTCATGATTATGAACGAAACACTGCTTTGGGTTATGCAACAAAACTCTGTATCTGACTGAGCTGTACCTGCCGACACTGATTGACATGACTCTAAAATAGGTCATACATGTCCGACCTGATAAATCTCAACAGCTGCTACAAAACCACACTGTCACACCTGGGATTATTCAAAGGGAGTTGCACCCCCTTACGAAATCACATGTGACCACCGATGCCACCTCCTCCCCACAGGCAGGTAGCAGGTTATCATGTCAGTTTCGCTCCCTCTGCATCAATCAGCCGTGTTTCTCTCTCATCTTCTACAGATGCTCACAGTTGCAGGCGAGAGTCGCTCGTGTGGTTTCTGAGCTGTGATCACGTGGTACTCAGAACATCTTAGGGGGGCCGAGCGCCCTTTATTTATTTACTTACTAATTTATTTAGGTAGATAGTAGGATTAAGAAGGTGCTCCCGTAGCAGGAGAATACGACAATGAAAATGTGTTTGTCATAAAAATTCTTCCTCTGAAGCTAAGCTTGTTTATGTTGCCAATTCATTTACAGCGAGCCAATGATGTACATTGATTATACCGTAAAAAAGCATAATTACATCTTATAGATTAGACATATTACGTTGTAAATTTGATCAATAAAGGCACCAGAACACACGAGAGATGGACAAAATAGTGGAAATTGATGGACGTTAACTTTTTAGAAACAAAATCACCATTATAAAGGAAGCTAATAGAACCCCAGATACAGTACATCAACACCGCTGTGACCCAGTCTCAAACAACATTCATACGCCTTGAGCTTCACAAATATGAAACATACATTACAAGGTGGAGCACACACAGTGCGATAACATCGTCTGACGAATTAAATATGCAATTGATTTGACAATTAAGTTATAAACATGTGATCAACACATCAGACTGGGTGTTTGAATGACAAAGAAATAAATGCAAAAAAGAGGAAATAGAACACCTTTTTTCACCAAACTGTCACTAAACAGATTCAGACATGCAACAACGTTTATTATGCGCTTTGAAAGCACAACATTGGGCACAAAGCAGAAGCTGAAGGCATTTTGTTAAACATTGTTAAGAGTTTTCCTCTTCAGCTCCGTGCAGACTGAGTTCGGATCTCAGACACGCACTGCAGGGTGAGCTGAGTCTGTACGGTTCTCATGTGCTGTTTAACCCTTCCCTCTCCCCCTACCCGACTGACTGCGAGTGAAAACTCAACGGGGAAGCAAAGTCTAAAAGATGGACGGAGTGCCTGTTTGCGGCCGGGTCACAATAGTCACAGGGCAGCTATGCGGCTATTTACCCCCGGCCCCCTCACCCCCTGCCCCCCGGCTCCAGAAAACACGTAAACACTGCTGCATGCATGGTTGCACGTCACTTCATGACGTTGGTCGGTAGCTAGCTACCTGCCTCAACGGCTGAAGGCGCCAAAGTGGGATACAAATATAAAAGGCTGAGTACATTAAACACAAAATGTACCCTTTCCAACAACTGTGTTTTCTCGCTGTTTGTATAATTCTAATTAGAATGGTCCACACTGGATCTTCCACCCAAGATAGCATCGTTGGCTACTGACACCTGGGTGCTCATAGCATCCGGCAAAAATATATCTTGGTCCTCGAGGAAAAGAAAATGATCGCAAAATATCACAGATTGCTCCTACTACCCTCGAAGTCTCTACCAAGGGAAAAACAGCGAGCAAGCACAAAAAAGCTCAACCCAGTTAACCAGCTAAAATCCATTGCTGTTGTTGGCAAGTGTTTAGTCGTTAGACAGCTTCCTGCTCGTTTCTCTGAATTCTGCTCACAAATTACTAAAGGTCACACAGTTCAAGCTTAGAGTAAATGATCAGAACAGCTAGAGGCAAAACCAGAGCGAAAGCTCTTTCGTTCAGGGCTGAACATGAAGCTACTGAAGAGACTTCACTTCTTTCAAGACATAAAATAATCAACACCAACGAAGACCCGTTTTGTGCATCACATTTCAGTACAATTCCCCCAAATTTGAAAAACCGGTAACATTTACCTTGAAGCATTGTCCGCATGAGATTAGAGAGGCGACCGGGGAAGCGACACATTTTAGTTTCATGCTGGTTAAGAACAGAGCCATTGGGATTTTATAATAAAATAAAATAAAGTAGCGCCATAAAATTCTTTTGTTCAAAAGAGCGCAGTTGGGAGGGGTTTTGTCTCTGCGAAGTTTGCAAATTTGAATGTCACCAGCCAGTAGAATTTGACTATGACAGGTGCGTTGTCAGCTTCCAATGAAAATCGTTATTCGCTTGCGAGGACCAAAGCCATGTAAATTTGCATACTACCCTGGTATATATGACACGCTGTTTGGCAACCTGTGGAGATTTAAACATCAATGTTCCGTGTAAGGTTGTGAAGTTTACCCCCATTGCATTTTAATCGACATGCCACTATTAAAAGTCAGAAAGAGAGATTTTCAATTTAGTGTTGGTAATTCTTTATTTTAGAGACAGACCACAATAATAATAAAAAATGGTACTGCTGGGACACAGGCCATCTGTTATGTGCAGAGAGGGTTTGACTGGACGCTGTTACTGGGAGGCTGAGTTGAGTGGGGTGGATGGGGTTTCTATAGCAGTTGTGTATAAAGGGATCAGCAGGAAAGGACTGTGTGATGACTGTTGCTTTGGAGTAAATGAGAAGTCATTGAGGCTGCGTTGCTTTGGTTCCACTTACTCTTTCAGTCACAATAATAAGCGCACTGACATCCCTGTGCCCTCCTCCTCCGGAATAGGAGTGTACCTGGATCACAGGGCAGGAACTCTGTCCTTCTACAGCGTCTCTGACACAATGACCCTCCTCCACAGAGTCCAGACCACGTTCACTGAACCCCTCTATCCCGGGTTTTGGGTGGGATTTTCCTCTACTGTAAAACTGTGTGTCCTTTGGAATGATCAGCTGAGCTCATTGTGCTGATTGTTACATCGTTTAACTGGCAGATTAAATCCTCAGGGGCTCCCAAGTCTGGCCCAAGGGGGACCCCACTGTACACTGGGTTGCATTCCAAAATGTCATAGAGATTCCTGATGTATGCTTATTAAAACTGATAACTTATTTTATCCAATATCCTGTAGTAGATGATCCCTGTAAAAGTGGGTACATTTTGAACCGATCAGTTTATAGATGTACTGCTAAAATCAGTGGAGTCCTTAAAGCTAAAAGCACCAGCTCATTGAAACCAAACCGTTTATGAAACGTGAGGAATTTGAGTTCAAAGACAAATAAAACGATAATAAGTAAAATTTCCTTCTCTGAGTCAGTCACTGTAGGGATTCACTAACCCTTCATTGTGTTGCATATCCCCCCCCCCCCCCCCCCCAGGGATGAGAAACCCATCTCAGTGACATGAACTCTGTGAGACTCCTTCATCCTGCGCCCCCTACAGGCTGCAGTGTAGCACTGCATAAAACACTGGTACACAGGACCTTATTAAAATCATCATCTTACTAAATTAATAGAGCTTATGGCATGGTGTAGTTTTAGTAATGGTGCCGGCTCTGCTTTATTATTATGGTCTGTTATAAATGTATTGTTTGTATTAATGTTGATCCACATTGTAAGTCTCTGTGGATAACAGTGTCTGCTAAATGACTAAAATGTAATTATGTAACATGAAATACTGAATCTTTAATAAAGTATCTGTTGAAGTCTCCTCTTGGAGTCTGAATGAGGCTGGTCACAGGTCCCCTTCCCTGTCTGGGTCCTGATTCCATACCACCCACAGCCAGCAGGGGGAACCACAAGCTTGCTGCTCCTCCAGTTTCCTTGGAAGTGAATGATTTTGTGTCAATCAGATGTTTATCTATTTATTCTATCTGTATCATTTGAAGTGTGAATTTTATGAATGGAGCCCAACTTTAGTATGTGATTCAAAGATAATAAAATAAAACTGTTAGTGTAATATTTTCTTGGCCATTCACCGTTTTACCTGATTAGACACACATGCATACACATAAACAACCACTGTCATATTTATATATACACACTCACACACACACTCACACACACGCACACACACACACACACACACACACACACGCACACACATACACACACACACACACACACACACACACACTCATACATGTACAAGTGCTCACATAATCAAGCACACATGCATCATCATCATCTGTCTTCATCATCATCACCATTGCCCCACCCCTGCCCTGAGCTTCCTGTTGACCTTGGGTCATCGTATCACTTCCTGTTTCCCTCTCCTCTGTGTCTACAGCGAATCAGCTTTGCGGTAGCTTTGCCGCTCCAGCGGCCCTCATTTGCCCGTATTCCTCACTGCTGCTCATACGACCGCTCATTCACACAGGAAGGGCAGCAGAGGTCTTCACGTCGCGTGGAGTCATTCACAGTTCCGCAGAAAGCCACAGTCGTGTAAAAGAAGCAGTAAAACTGGCATCTGCTTAAGGTTCTGGCCTTGCCAGGTGTGCAGCAGCAAAATAAGATACAGTGAAGACCAAGAAAAGAAACCAGGGAGGAAAGTACATTCCGCGTCTGAAAGCCATTCATCTCATATCAGCCCACACACACATACCCTCACGCATACTAAGGGAAAGGCGGGGTGGTTATATTTTAACTTAGCTGTATCCAAACACCAGCCATATCAGAGCCCCCCTCCCTCTCCCTGTGCTTGCAGTGCCCCCCTCCCTCTCCCTGTGCTTGCAGAGCCCCCCTCCCTCTCCCTGTGCTTGCAGAGCCCCCCTCCCTCTCCCTGTGCTTGCAGTGCCCCCCTCCCTCTCCCTGTGCTTGCAGTGCCCCCCTCCCTCTCCCTGTGCTTGCAGTGCCCCCCTCCCTCTCCCTGTGCTTGCAGAGCCCCCCTCCCTCTCCCTGTGCTTGCAGTGCCCCCCTCCCTCTCCCTGTGCTTGCAGAGCCCCCTTCCCTCTCCCTGTGCCCCCCTCCCTCTCCCTGTGCTTGCAGTGCCCCCCTCCCTCTCCCTGTGCTTGCAGTGCCCCCTTCCCTCTCCCTGTGCTTGCAGTGCCCCCCTCCCTCTCCCTGTGCTTGCAGTGCCCCCCTCCCTCTCCCTGTGCTTGCAGTGCCCCCCTCCCTCTCCCTGTGCTTGCAGTGCCCCCCTCCCTCTCCCTGTCTCCAAGCCTTTGACTGATGGCTGTGAGAATGGAGGCTTCTGGGAGACTCACTTCACCCTGTGCCAAAGCAGTCCAGCTCAGACTCATTCTAAAATTCTCACAGGGGAAAGAGCGCCGGCCAGACAGCACAGTTATGAATAAATTACATTTTGATTACTCTGTGTGTCCTTCTTGTTTAATACTGGAGCCCTTGGCCATGACCGATGGTGAAGAGGTTACCGATTTCTCACTCTTCTACCGGACGTCTTACATGTGAGCTCAAGGTCAGTGTTCAAGCGATTATTAAGTACACTGTATTTCCACACCTATACGTACTGTGAGCTGTTTCAGGTAGGGGGTGGATCAAAGCAGATGCGTGCCTTCATTAAGTCTGTTGCTGAGTCAGAGCGTTTGGGAACCGTCCTCTCGCTCATCTCAGTGTCTGCCCTGAGCAGTCACCCCAGGTAGAGCTACCCAGAATGCAGCATGAGTGAGCGCAGGCAGGGCGTTCTGCTATGGCAACGCTGGGAGAACACTGCACGTGAGTCTATTCACGGAGCTGTGGGGACTTGTCACAGGCCAAAGGCTCTTTTTCCATTATGACATCAGTAATGCATCCTTTTGTTCTAGAATAGTCTCTTTATGACATCACAATAACACCGTCTTGTTAGAGATTAGCCCAATTATGGGCGTTTTCTGACTAGTCCCATTTTGGACAGTTTGCTCTGAAACTGAGCTCATTTTCTTGTCACAGTTATTATCACATGTGGCTTGACTTTGTTCAGAAATTGTTTACTCGTGAAAATTTTGTGTTGTAATTCAAAACAGAATGGAGATGATTTTGGCCGTGAAACCAAAGGCGTCAGCCCTCGAAACGGGACAGGGTTTGTCCGTTAGATGGGTTTTTGGAGAGGTCTGCAAATGTGACAAGTCTGGAAAAAGCCGTGCATCCGCTTAAATTCATCCTCTGGTCAGTCCCCAGGAATAGTCAGTCACCCCTCCTGACACTGATACTGCACGGGAAAATGCAAAGAACACAAAATATATAGTCTGTGTTAATTGCTATGTGCATTAGCAGCTCTCTCTCTCTCTCTCTGTAAGGACTGCTGCTGTTTCAGTCCCTCTGAGAAAAGGGAAGTTGCTTTTCAGACTTGTTTCCTGTGCTACTTTGTGTTTGGGCGTGTGTATGTATGTGGAGTGTTTATGTTAGGGAGAGAGAGTGTCTGTGTGTGTGTGTGTGTGTGGAGTGTTTGTGTTAGGGAGAGAGAGAGAGAGGGAGATTGTCTGTGTGTTAGGGAGTATGTGTGTGTGTGTGTTTGTGTGTGTGTATGAGTGTGTGTGTGTGTGTGTGTGTGTGTGTGCATGTAGCATTATGTGTGGGACAGAAGTCAGATACTGTAGAGGACATGGCGGGGGGGTGATGAAACACTTTTCATTTAGTTATTTTTGCTATTGTACTTTTTCAAAACTGGTGCCCCAGAATCACTACTCAATCACATACTCAAAACAGGAATTATGCTTGAATGCTTTTGCACTCTGACCAGCACGGGCTCCTATTGGCCAGAATTCTCATCTCCAGCAAATTCTGGGATCGTATTGGCTGATAGTGATGTTTATCTCCAGCAAATTCTGAGCTTTCTGCTCTATCTGTAGAGGTGGGTTTTGGTGTTTCTCTGTGTGTGACCGCAGTCAGATGAGGGTTTTGGCATTTGTCCCTGTTTGTTTGAGGGCATTAGGAGGCGCAGGCCTGTGAGGAGGTCAGAGAGGAGGGAAGAGGCAGTTGATCATCTGCGTCATATGACCTCGGCTCTGGGCCTGCCCAGCTGTGATGCGACAAACGCAGTAAAATGGCCTCCACATGTGTTTCTAATGTGCGTGTGTGTGTGCGTGCTTGTGTATGTGCGTGTGTTTGTGTGCGTGTATGTGTGCCAGAGTGAGCGTGTGTTTGTGTGTGTGTATGTGTGTGCGTGCGTGTGTGTGTGTGTGTGTATGTGTGCCAGAGTGTTTGAGTGTCCATGTATACATGAGAACATCAGTGTGAGTGTATGTACGCTTATATATGATTCACATGAAAAGCCAAATGTACGTGTAAACGTAAAGCTCATTCTCTGCCAGTCGTTTAGTTGATCATAGCTCAGGGGCATTTCCTCACTCTCTGAGTTCAGATCAGAAAAAAGAGTGTTAAACCTCACATATGTGTTAAACTGAGCCTTCAAAAACAGGAAGCTGCTGTTATGTGCAGACCTGAGTGTTATTTGTGTTTTAAATGAACCCTGGTGATCTGTAGCATTAAATGTTGTGTGAACCCTGTTAGACATGGTTTGTGTTGTGTTAAGATCTCTTTTAAGATCTCTTTTATTTCAGCTGAAAGAGGAAATTGTTGAAAAATGAAATTTGATGAAAAATCTATTTTTACAACTGAAGGAAATGCTTTGCCTCGGCTCAGTGGAGGCAGTAGAGACCTCCGGCTGACAGAACAAACTGCAGGCAGGTCCTGTTCCCACATGTGATTCACCAAACAGCAGTGTAATCTGAAAGCTGCTCGTTTAGAAGATTTGTGGTCAGAGTTGTAAATCTTAGCATGTTACGGTTCATTGTAAACACTGAGAAGACACTGAGAAGACTCACACAGCAGTTTCACTGTCCATCCATTCATACTATTCCACGGAAGACGTCTGGGTGACGAATGTTGCCGAATTATACAAGGGCAGCACCCTACCTGTGAATCAACCAGCCCTAAGAGAATGAATGCTTTGGTTTGTCTTTTCAAAGAATTGTAATAAATAGATTCACAATCAATCAATCAATCAATCAATCAATCAATCAATAAAGCCAGCTGTCCTCAACTGAAATGGGAGTATTACAAAATGTGTGTGCCCACACATGTTTCCATGGAGATCTGTCTCCTGGGCGGAGTCTGAGAGAAGTCTGTGAGGGGTCACAGGGAGTGGAAAAGAGGAGTCATGCAGCATGCACAGGATGTGACATCATGGATGGAACACTCATGGTGAATTCCGGTCAGGGTTTGAGGACTTTTACTTCCCCTTTCCACAACATGGAGAGAGACTGCTCATGAACTTTCACTGATGACAGGTCAAGAGTGAGTCAGAACCAGCGGGGCATCGTGAAACCAGGCCGATGAATCCAAGATGGAGTCTGCCACATCGCCAATGACAGTGGCTGTTCCTGCAAGCCAAGTATGCCCCAAAGGCTCATGGGTAACCCCCATCTTGAGACCTGTCAGGCTGCTGGTTCACCTTAGGGGGCTCTGAATGTGCTACCTGTTAGCTCCTCCCACAGGGTTGATGATTTCACTCTCAGATATAGCAGTAATTTCCATGTGAACAAACTACGGGAAGAACTTCAGGCCAATTTCTACAACCTAGATCAGAATTCACTTTCATACAGAGCAATTTCAGTGCCATGGAACACTGGAGATCTGGAGCACGCTCAGTGCTGATGGAACACTGGAGATCTGGAGCACGCTCAGTGCTGATAAAACACTGGGGATATGGAGCACGCTCAGTGCTGATGGAACACTGGGGATATAGAGCACGCTCAGTGCTGATAAAACACTGGGGATCTGGAGCCCGCTCAGTGCTGATGGAACACTGGGGATATGGAGCACGCTCAGTGCTGATGGAACACTGGGGATATGGAGCACGCTCAGTGCTGATGGAACACTGGATATCTGGAGCATGCTCAGTGCTGATGGAACACAGGGGATATGGAGCATGCTCAGTGATAACACAGGCTAAGCACAGTGTTGTTCTCTTTACTGTTCATTGGTTCGTCTGAGCTGGCTATAGGTGAATCTGCAGGTGCTGCTGCTGTACCTCCCCTGTTTAAAATCTGTAACAAAATACAATGCTTTATTGCCATAAAAAAATGTTCATTTGTAAATAAATGTATGTACATACACACATACATACAAACATTAGTAACAGCCACAATAAGAAAAGTTATATGCATGTGTGAGTGCATGTGTATGTGTATGAGCATGGGTGTATGTATGCATATGTGTTTCTTAACTGTTGTGTTGTGTAATAATGATGTTTGTTTTTGTTTTCTTTTTGTCACTCACAAAAGTCTCTCACTTTTGTCCCTGAGTGCATGGCATTTTGGATTGTGTGAAATTGTGGATATGTTTTTGAAATTTCTTAAAATATCTCTGCCTTTCTCCCATGTTTCAACCTCACCTGGCGTACAGTGACCACAATTCCCAGCTCGTGTGGTAGCCAGGTTTATTTATGCCAGCCTGTTTTATGTGGTCACTGAGCCTGTGAGCCGAGCCTGTACTTGGTAAGGACTCGTCTCTACTTCATGTCTTAGACAGTCACAAGATATTCAGCTAATCTGCACTCTCGCTTTAGGGCCAGGTAGCAATTACGCTTGTTTCGTGTTTTAGTTTTGCTTTTCCAATGTTCCAAATAAAGTTTTGTTTAACAATTTGGTTTATTCTGATCTGTAGCAGTTGCTGGTTTGAGATATGGTATTGTTAGGTGATGATTAGTTAGTCTCTGTACCAGCTGACTTAACGGGCTTTATTCAGGGTTTAGTGCTTGGGTTTTAAGTGCATGAGACTGCAGTGTTGTTTTGGGACTTCATTTGAGATGCATCCAGAATTTGAGTGTCCTTTTTTATACGTTTGTCATCAATGGAAGTCATCCTAATTCAGCCCTGCATGCATTATGTGGTGTTTTTCTTTGGGTGTTTAGAATGGTTCTGCAGAATTCTGCATGCAGAGCTTCAGGTGGATGCTTCTCCCACCCAGTGTCGTCAAGGTGACTGAGTGGACCCCATACTTCACTTCCATATAATACAATTGGCAGGATTACACTGTTAAATAACAGTCAAGTATCAGAGCAAGTAAATAAATAAGTGCACATGCACACATGCATACCTGACATTTTTTCTTAGACACTTTTTGTGAGCCTTAGCTCACAAAAACACACTTGCACACACTCTTTTTTTAAACTTCAATTCTTGCTGTAATCTTTAAACAGTCCGCACCCTCCTTAATCTCTGCCATGCCTCTCCTTCCTTCCCAGGGTGAAAGGGTCTGGAGTTTGTTTTCACAGCATGGATGACTTTGTCCTCTCTCTGTACCTCCATCCCTCCCTCTCTCCCTCATTCTTTCTCTTTTATTAGTTTCGTTTTTTGTTGTTTTACATATCATGAAGTTCTGATAAAGGTGGGTTACAGTGCAAACTCTCTGTCTCTCTCTCTCTTGCTCTCTCCCTCTCTCCATCTCTCTCTCTCAAGCTCGCCCTCTCCCTCTCTCTCCCTGTCTCTCTCTCTCCCTCTCTCTCTTCGCCTGTCTCTCTCTCCCTCTCGTCTCTTTGTTTTATCTGTTGTTTTGGTGCATATTAGGTTGAGACCCTGCTGTGAGCCCGCTTCCCCCATCATCACATTCTCTGCCCCTATGAGCTGCCATGTGATCCCACAGCTTCTCCACAGGGATCAATTTCCACAGGAATCCAGTACAGGGATCCATTTCCACTGGGATCCATTTCTGCAGGGATCCAGTACAGTGATTTATTTCCACATGGATCCATTTCTGCAGGGATCCAGTACAGAGATCCATTTCCACATGGATCCATTTCTGCAGGGATCCAGTAGACTGACCCAGGCAGAAATGACACCTATGGGCCCATTACACAGACCTATCCTGTCTGTATGTTTTTCTTCTCCTTTTTCTGTATGAGTGTATGTACATACGTGTGTGTGAGTATGTATGAATGTGTATTTGTGTGCGTGTTTGTGTGTGAGTGTGTGCATGTGTTTATATGTATGAATGTGTATCAGTGTGTGTGTGTGTGTGTGTGTGTGAGGGTAGGGGTGTCTGTGAGGATGTGTTTGTTTATGTGTGTGTGAGCCCGCACATGTGTGTGAGGATGTTTTTGTTTTGTGTGTGTGTGTGCGTGAGTGTGTGTGTGTGTATATGTGTGTGAAAGTGTGTGTGTGAGCTACTTGAAATGGTGCCATAATGTTTTGTAAAGGGGTACACTGGCTGGTCGGTGGGTCACAACCCTTTGAGAAACATCCACTATGCCTTTTATTCACCGTTTTGTGAGGAAATAATAAAGGGCAGTACAACAACGAATCATTTGTGTACTTTTGAAGGAGCACCTCACACAGGGAAAAGTATACCTTAAACACGCACATTCAGTTCCAATGCAATTATGAGTGAATTTAGTTGGATTTGTCAATAAGACAATACGGCATGAGGGCGTTGAAAGGCGTCGAAGAAAAACTTGGCGACCCGTGCAATCACGTCACGTCACTGGCTTTTAACGACCTCATCACTTGTTGCATGTTTCTCGGTTCGGCATGCCGCGGCGTGCGAGTTGTGAAACTGTTTTGCTCTGCTCGGATGAGGCGAGCATGCCACACCCAACCACTCGGGCTCTCTCTTGCGAACAGGGACGTCCCAGCCGAGGGCTGGGTTGAGAGGGTTTTTCAATGTAACGGACACCAGGGGGGCAATGGGCGGAAAGGGGTGTGTGAGACATTCTTCATCATATCTCAGTGCACAGTAACTCAGGAAACAAATACGCAAGCGATCGAGTCAGGACCGAAACACATATTCCGCACGTTTCAAGAGAGAAATAAGAAAGGGTACCAGGAACCCAAACTGAGAAAAACTATAAACAGGCTTCTGAAATCTCCTTCGCTGCCAGAACTTGCCGTGTCAGAACTTGCTACAACAATCTGATACTCTATTAGGAACGCACGTACGCAGCGCACTGACGGACAAAGTAAGTAACTTAAAGTCATCTACATGTGTTCGTGTGCTAGTTTTGCTAATTGAAGAGTGTTTCATTGCCAAACTTGTAATTATGTTCGGGCAGGAAATTATGCTTCAGAGTTGTAAGACACCCACAGAGAGACACTCGGCAAAATATTTTACAGCTTTAGCCCTTCTGTCCCTCGTGCCGCACTCCAGACAAATCCACTACACCTGCCTCAAAAGCGATCTTAACTATCATCATAGCTACCTGACAGCGATCCTACCGAGAATGTGTGTTTTATTCGATGCAACAATATCAGTTCTCTCGTGATATTTTTTCATTGCAATAGTTATTTCTACGGTATGTCCAAATTTTACCATGGCAAAATGTACAATGTTCTGGAAAGCTGCAGGTTTTAAAAGTTTTACCGTGATATTTGTAAAGTAATTTCACATAGGAATGCTATAGGCCTTTTTTCGTATCGCGTGGAGCCGCGAACTCTGCGTGTTGGTAAAAAGCTGTGAGTTCCCATCGCAATCCGCATGCCCGCGTGCAGATCAGATGTACACAGCGCGCGATGTTAGGCTGTCTAATGCACTGTAACGGCGCGTGTGCTATGTATGACAGCAGTCCTGCACCATTACAAGGGAAGGCACAATGTTTGTGCAGCCATTAGCAAGGGAGCTATTCATTTTTCATTTTGTTTTTTGTAAAATGAAAAATTGAAAAATTGTGAGCTTTCACTTTTGGAATGTGTGTGTGTATGTTTGAGTTTGCCTTACAGCACAATGAGCCTGACCAGGCTGCTCATAACCTTACAGCACTGTGAGCCTGACCAGGCTGCTCATAACCTTACAGCACTATGAGTCTGACCAGGCTGCTCATAACCTTACAGCAGTATGAGCCTGACCAGGCTGCTCATAACCTTACAGCACTATGAGCCTGACCAGGCTGCTCATAACCTTACAGCACTATGAGCCTGACCAGGCTGCTCATAACCTTACAGCACTATGAGCCTGACCAGTCTGCTCATAACCTTACAGCACTATGAGCCTGACCAGGCTGCTCATAACCTTACAGCACTATGAGCCTGACCAGGCTGCTCATAACCTTACAGCACTATGAGCCTGACCAGGCTGCTCATAACCTTACAGCACTATGAGCCTGACCAGGCTGCTCATAACCTTACAGCACTATGAGCCTGACCAGGCTGCTCATAACCTTACAGCACTATGAGCCTGACCAGTCTGCTCATAACCTTACAGCACTATGAGCCTGACCAGGCTGCTCATAACCTTACAGCACTATGAGCCTGACCAGGCTGCTCATAACCTTACAGCAGTATGAGCCTGACCAGGCTGCTCATAACCTTACAGCACTATGAGCCTGACCAGGCTGCTCATAACCTTACAGCACTATGAGCCTGACCAGTCTGCTCATAACCTTACAGCACTATGAGCCTGACCAGGCTGCTCATAACCTTACAGCGCTATGAGCCTGACCAGGCTGCTCATAACCTTACAGCACTATGAGCCTGACCAGGCTGCTCATAACCTTACAGCGCTATGAGCCTGACCAGGCTGCTCATAACCTTACAGCACTATGAGCCTGACCAGGCTGCTCATAACCTTACAGCGCTATGAGCCTGACCAGGCTGCTCATAACCTTACAGTACTATGAGCCTGACCAGGCTGCTCATAACCTTACAGCACTATGAGCCTGACCAGGCTGCTCATAACTGATAAGAGAGAGTAAT
>JAFBMS010000836.1:27500-32500 GCA_019788955.1 Albula glossodonta
CCTGTGAGAGCCGCTAAAACACTCAGCCCTGATTCTGCATGTGAGCTGCAGTCCTGTGAGAGCCGCTAAAACACTCAGCCCTGATTCTGCATGTGAGCTGCAGTCCTGTGAGAGCCGCTAAAACACTCAGCCCTGATTCTGCATGTGAGCTGCAGTCCTGTGAGAGCCGCTAAAACACTCAGCCCTGATTCTGCATGTGAGCTGCAGTCCTGTGAGAGCCGCTAAAACACTCAGCCCTGATTCTGCATGTGAGCTGCAGTCCTGTGAGAGCCGCTAGAACACTCAGCCCTGATTCTGCATGTGAGCTGCAGTCCTGTGAGAGCCGCTAAAACACTCAGCCCTGATTCAGCATGTGAGCTGCAGTCCTGTGAGAGCTGCTAAAACACTCAGCCCTGATTCTGCATGTGAGCTGCAGTCCTGTGAGAGCCGCTAGAACACTCAGCCCTGATTCTGCATGTGAGCTGCAGTCCTGTGAGAGCTGCTAATACACTCAGCCCTGATTCTGCATGTGAGCTGCAGTCCTGTGAGAGCCGCTAAAACACTCAGCCCTGATTCTGCATGTGAGCTGCAGTCCTGTGAGAGCCGCTAGAACACTCAGCCCTGATTCTGCATGTGAGCTGCAGTCCTGTGAGAGCTGCTAATACACTCAGCCCTGATTCTGCATGTGAGCTGCAGTCCTGTGAGAGCTGCTAATACACTCAGCCCTGATTCTGCATGTGAGCTGCAGTCCTGTGAGAGCCGCTAGAACACTCAGCCCTGATTCTGCATGTGAGCTGCAGTCCTGTGAGAGCTGCTAATACACTCAGCCCTGATTCAGCATGTGAGCTGCAGTCCTGTGAGAGCTGCTAAAACACTCAGCCCTGATTCTGCATGTGAGCTGCAGTCCTGTTAGAGCTGCTAAAACACTCAGCCCTGATTCCGCTTGTGAGCTGCAGTCCTGTGAGAGCTGCTAAAACACTCAGCCCTGATTCTGCATGTGAGCTGCAGTCCTGTGAGAGCTCCAAGCTCTGAGCTGAGGGCTGAGGGCTGAGGGATGTGAAACGTTCTGATGAAGCATGCTGCTCTCTCCAACGGCAGAGGAAGTTTGGCCTGCGGGGGTGGTCATGTTTACTTCTGAATTTCGGAATATCCTGTGATTTAGAGGAATGTGAAAGTCCTATTTCATATTGCCCTCTCTCTCTATATCTTGTCCATCCTATTCCCCCCCTCTCTCTCTCCTACTTTCCATCCCTCCCCTTCATCCCCACCCTCTCTCACTTGAGTAGGACATGTGAGCCGTCCCCTGACCCCTGACTTCCGACCCCAACCTCTGACCTTTGACCCCTGACCTCTACCCTGCCCACTGAATTTAGCATACATCGGGCTTTGGACAAAGATCCCAGCACAGGGTTTTGAAAGGGCAGGAGAAGAGAGGGAGACATGAGGCCGAGGAATGCTACTCATTTGTAGCTGGAATGGATTCTTGACAGCAGGTGCAGAACACCTGATGCTCCCGGTGCATTGTGGGTATTTTGGAAATGAGGTTCCCTGTGCCACCCCTGACTTGGGCCAGCTGGCTGTCTGAGTGTTCAGAGAATTTACCAGCCAAGCTGCACTCTCTTACAGCTGACTGTGTCTGCTCAATACAGGGAGTAAATAACACACAGGGGTAACAGCAGGGGGTATATAGCAGGCAGGGGTAAATACACTCATAGAAAAGTGTTCCTATGTTGTTTTGACCTTGGGGAACTCATTTATACCTAATGGGTTCTTGGTAGAATCCTCAGAGTACGGTTGCTTTAGACATATCAATATCTGAGAAGACCCTTTCAGGGGCCAGACGAAGAACTCAGAATAACTTTCAGAGAGTGCACAGGGGCAAAATCAGAAAGCACTGAGGAGCTGCAGAGGGCCATGTTCTATGAGTCAGAGTGAGCTTGACATAAACCCCCCCCCAATGTCCAGTTACCAAGGCAGCGGAAAAGTTGCCGCACTGATTGGCTGGGGGGGTTAGGGCGGGGTCACTTTCTTTCTTCTCAGGCGAACGTGACAGTCGTCTTACATAACACATAAAAAGTGCACCCTCAGGGCCTTGCACTGTTACACAACTGCAGTCAAGTGTTTCCAGGCCTGCTCTTTCACACTGATCTCAGATCAGCTGCTGAGGCAGAGAGCTGCATGTTTTCCCTTATACACTGATCTCAGGTCAGATTGGGTGGGCTGTATATGTGTGTGAATCAGTGTATTTGGGTATGTATGAGCACATTTGGAGTGCTTGTGTATTGATGTATTTGTGTGTGTTCAAAGAGTGTGTGTGTGTGTGTGCATGTGTGGGTGTATCAGCTCATTTAGAACGTGTGTGTGTGTGTGTGTGTGTGTTTGTGTATGTTTGCATGTACGTGGACGCATAAGTGTGTCTGTGTGTATGTGTGTGTGTGTGTTTGCATGTACGTGGACGCATAAGTGTGTGTGTGTGTGTGTGTTTGCATGTACGTGGACGCAAAAGTGTGTGTGTGTGTATGTGTGTGTGTGTGTGTTTGCATGTACGTGGACGCATAAGTGTGTGTGTGTGTTTGCATGTACGTGGACGCATAAGTGTGTGTGTGTGTGTTTGCATGTACGTGGACGCATAAGTGTGTATGTATTTGTGTGTTTGTATGTATGTGAGCTCATTGAGAGTGTGTGTTTGGGGGGAACTGAGGTTGTAGTTTGAGTTAGTAGCGTTCAGGAATGCAATAATTGTGGGAAAAAGTGTAAAAAAAACACACCAGACTGAAGCCATTCCAGCAGGATAAGGTCAAGACTAACACAGAGACACACGCACACAGTGTGTGCGTCTCGAAGGAGAGGAAATTCAATGGTTTTCCTCAGACCCCCCTCACACCCCCCTCAGAGATCCTTTGACATAGAGCACGGGTCAAAATTTGGCAGGAAATGGAAGTCTCACCATGCTGAGGTGTGAGGCACAGCAGCAGCCAGGACAGGAAATAAACCGTGCTTTATAAGGCCCAGCTGTGTTTCGCATTGTTACCTTAAATTGTGTTCACACTCGTGACTTGTGTTGTGCTACCCAGAAGCAGACTTGCTGCCCCCACTGAGTTTCTCCCCGTTTGTCAGGGAGGTTTTTTTTTCTTTGCCACTGTCACCCTGCGCATTGGCAATCTCATGCTTAGGATCTATTTAAAGCTGCTTTGTGATACTGTTATCGTGAAGAGAACTGAATTCAAATGAGCTGAATGTGAGCGGGAGAAGTTTGGGAACTTTCATGATGTATTTTATGATTTTTGTGCTGTGTGTGTGTGTGTATGTGTGTGTGTGTGTGTGTGAGTGTGTGTGTTTATGTGTGAGTGTGTGTGTGTGTGTGAGTGTGTGTGTGTGTATGTGTGTGTGTGAGTGTGTATGAGTGTGTGTGAGTGTGTGTGTGTGTGAGTGTGTGTGTGTGTGTGTGTGTGTGTGTGTGTATGTGTGTGTGTGTGTGTGTGTGCAAGTGTGTGAGTGTGTGAGTGTGTGTGTGAGTGTGTATGTGTGTGTGTGAGTGTGTGACATGGCATTGGATATATAAATGCTGTGATACTCTGCATTGGATATGTAAATGCTGTGACACATGGCATTGGATATGTAAATGCTGTGACACTCTGCATTGGATATGTAAATGCTGTGACACTCTGCATTGGATATGTAAATGCTGTGACACTCTGCATTGGATATGTAAATGCTGTGACACTCTGCATTGGATATGTAAATGCTGTGATACTCTGCATTGGATATGTAAATGCTGTGACACATGGCATTGGATATGTAAATGCTGTGATACTCTGCATTGGATATGTAAATGCTGTGACACTCTGCATTGGATATGTAAATGCTGTGATACTCTGCATTGGATATGTAAATGCTGTGACACATGGCATTGGATATGTAAATGCTGTGACACTCTGCATTGGATATGTAAATGCTGTGATACTCTGCATTGGATATGTAAATGCAGTGATACTCTGCATTGGATATGTAAATGCAGTGATACTCTGCATTGGATATGTAAATGCTGTGACACATGGCATTGGATATGTAAATGCTGTGACACTCTGCATTGGATATGTAAATGCTGTGACACATTGCATTGGATATGTAAATGCTGTGACACATGGCATTGGATATGTAAATGCTGTGACACTCTGCATTGGATATGTAAATGCTGTGACACATGGCATTGGATATGTAAATGCTGTGATACTCTGCATTGGATATGTAAATGCTGTGATACTCTGCATTGGATATGTAAATGCTGTGACACTCTGCATTGGATATGTAAATGCTGTGACACATTGCATTGGATATGTAAATGCTGTGACACTCTGCATTGGATATGTAAATGCTGTGACACATTGCATTGGATATGTAAATGCTGTGACACATGGCATTGGATATGTAAATGCTGTGACACATGGCATTGGATATGTAAATGCTGTGACATATTGCATTGGATATGTAAATGCTGTGATACTCTGCATTGGATATGTAAATGCTGTGACACATGGCATTGGATATGTAAATGCTGTGATACTCTGCATTGGATATGTAAATGCTGTGACACTCTGCATTGGATATGTAAATGCTGTGATACTCTGCATTGGATATGTAAATGCTGTGACATGGCATTGGATATGTAAATGCTGTGATACTCTGCATTGGATATGTAAATGCTGTGACACTCTGCATTGGATATGTAAATGCTGTGACACTCTGCATTGGATATGTAAATGCTGTGATACTCTGCATTGGATATGTAAATGCTGTGATACATTGCATTGGATATGTACTACACAGAACTCCACTGTCTCTGCCGTCTTCTTCTTTGGTATCTATCCACCCAACGGCCTTGTGGGATAGCACACTGAAGGAAGCAGTGGGCCCACACTCGAATACTGATTTGGCCGGTTTGAGACTTCGGACACGTTGCATACTACGCGTACTGATGTTTGCCAACTATGCGATTTCGGACGGGGCCACGTTCTCTTGAC
>JAFBMS010000836.1:37500-57435 GCA_019788955.1 Albula glossodonta
TCGGTGATCATTATTTTATGTGCAGTATTGATAAAGTACACAATACGCACACCTTCCCTCTATCTCAGTTCAGTGAGGGGGTCCTAGAAGCCTGTCTGTACATCCTGGAGAAGAGTGACGTTCTCCCCTCTGGCCGAGGAGACCCTGTCAACGTGGTCAGAGCTATATCAGCCATGGTGAGTGCAGCGTTATTCACTGTTAATAACATAGCTATTAACTGCTAAAACACACAGCGATTAACTACTACAACACATAGCTATTATCTGCTAAAACACACAGCTATTAACTACTACAACACATAGCTATGAACTGCTAAAACACATAGCTATTAACTACTAAAACACACAGCGATTAACTACTACAACACATAGCTATTAACTGCTAAAACACACAGCGATTAACTACTACAACACATAGCTATTAACTGCTAAAACACACAGCGATTAACTACTACAACACATAGCTATGAACTGCTAAAACACACAGCGATTAACTACTACAACACATAGCTATTAACTGCTAAAACACACAGCGATTAACTACTACAACACATAGCTATTAACTGCTAAAACACACAGCGATTAACTACTACAACACATAGCTATTAACTGCTAAAACACACAGCGATTAACTACTACAACACATAGCTATTAACTGCTAAAACACACAGCGATTAACTACTACAACACATAGTTATTAACTGCTAAAACACACAGCGATTAACTACTACAACACATAGCTATTAGCTGCTAAAACACACAGCGATTAACTACTACAACACATAGCTATTAACTGCTAAAACACACAGCGATTAACTACTACAACACATAGCTATGAACTGCTAAAACACACAGCGATTAACTACTACAACACATAGCTATGAACTGCTAAAACACACAGCGATTAACTACTACAACACATAGCTATGAACTGCTAAAACACACAGCGATTAACTACTACAACACATAGCTATTAACTGCTAAAACACACAGCAATTAACTACTACAACACATAGCTATTAACTACTAAAACACAAAGCTATTAACTGCTGAAGCACACAGCTATTAATTACTAAAACACATAGCTATTAATTACTAAAATACATAGCTATGAACTGCTAAAACACAGAGGTCTTGATTCTCCATACTCCTGTCTCTGTGTCCTGTCTCTGTTCTCTCTCAGATTAACTCCCCAGATGACCGGGGGGTGCTGGAGGGGAACTGGTCCGGGAATTATACAGGTGGGAAGTCTCCCACAGCCTGGAGTGGCAGCGTGGACATCCTGAAGACATACCACACAGAGGGGGGAATGCCTGTGAAATATGGACAGTGCTGGGTCTTCTCTGGAGTGACCACCACGGGTGAGAGTGTGTGTGTGTGTGTGTGTGTATGTGTATGTGTGTGTGTGTGGTGTGTGTGTGTGTGTGTGAGTGTGTGAGTATGTGTGTGCATGTGTGTGAGTATATGTGTGTGTGTGTGTGTGTGTGTGTGTTTATGTGTGTGAGTGTGTGTGTGTATGTATGTGTGTGTGTGTGTAAGAGTGTGTGTGTGTGTGTGTGTGTGAGTGTGTTTTTAGGTGTGTGAGTGTGTGTGGATATGTATGTGCGTGTGTGTGTGAGTATATGTGTGTGTGTGTGTGTGTGTGTGTGTGTGTGTGCGTGTGTGTGTGCGTATGTGTGTGTGTGTGTGTGTGTGTGTGTGTTTATGTGTGTGTGTGTGAGTATATGTGTGTGTGTGTGTGTGTGTGTGTATGTGCTGTCCTCGTTGCAGTGGTACTAAAGTAACCTCTCTGTTATTCAGTGGGCTGTGGGAATCCAGCAAGTCATGGCTCTTTAATCTCCCATAATCCCTTCTCCCTAAGGTACTAAATCATTAATGTTTAAAACACATTCCTCTATGCGCGCATGCGCTGAGAGACAGACAGAGCTCTCTCTGGCTGCATTCCAATACTTTCTCTCATCTCCTCCTTTCCTTCACTCGTTTCCTCCCCCCTTTCCTCCATATACTTCCGGGGTAGGAAAGGAGGGGAGGAAATGCGTGGAGGAAAGGAGGAGATGAATCGAAAATTGGAACAGCTAATCCGATTCAATCATCATCAAAGTCGACATCGGCTATTGATGAAGTAATCGCCATTCATTCATATCTGAAAAACGTGAATATAATGTGTCAATGTGGATATGTTTGAAAATGCAAAACAAAAGTTTTCCCACTAATGTAAATGACCTGATTACTTTTTATTGTTCTGGCGCTTATATTTAAGTGTCTGTAAATCCCTTGTCATGTTTTAGAACTTTTTGATGGTGAAATATTCAGTTGGGTGGTCTTTTAATCTGACTGGTTGTGAGCACAGTGATGTCACCCAGAAATGTGGTAGGATACATCGATGTATCCTTCATTTGGAGGAAAGGAGGAAACGAGAAAGGGGGAAAGGGAGGAGGCGAGATTTCGTTTTGGAACAGTGTAGAGCAGGAGGACATTTAATCAGTTTCCGGGGCATGGAGGAAAGGAAAAGAAGAAAGGAGTTCCAAATCTGAGTATTGGAACTCAGCCAGTGTTTGTGCCTGTAAGTGCATATGGGTTTCTGTGCCTGTATGTGTTTGAGTGTGTGTGTCTAAGTTTGAGTATTGGAACTCAGCCAGTGTTTGTGCCTGTAAGTGCATATGGGTTTCTGTGCCTGTATGTGTTTGAGTGTGTGTGTCTAAGTTTGAGTATTGGAACTCAGCCAGTGTTTGTGCCTGTAAGTGTATATGGGTTTCTGTGTCTGTATGTGTTTGAGTGTGTGTGTCTACGTTTGAGTATTGGAACTCAGCCATTGTTTGTGCCTGTAAGTGTATATGGGTTTCTGTGTCTGTATGTGTTTGAGTGTGTGTGTCTACGTTTGAGTATTGGAACGCAGCCAGTGTCTGTGCCTGTAAGTGTATGAGTTTCTGTACCTGTATGTGTGTGTGTGTGTTTGTGTGTGTAAGTGTAATTTTCTTTTCAACACCAAGTTCTGTTAGTTTTCTTGCTTCAGCCAGTGACAATCAAACCTGCAACATCACCATTCATTCATTCATTCATTCACTCACTCACTCACTCACTCACTCACTCACTCACTCACTCACTCACTCTCCTGGTTTGATAACTTCTGTGAAACTTCCTGAGGGGAGGTCACGATGTTACTTCTCTGTCAAAGCAAAAAAGAGAAACAGGAAACAATCAGAATAATTAGCTGTTCGTGAGTTCTGATCACTGATAAATAAACCATAACCAGTCAGATGTTTGTCAATCTATCATGGAGTAGAGGGAGCATGAAATCAGCCCCGTTTTTGGCTCAACATTGTGTGCAGAGAGGAGGCTTTTTTTACCTCTGAGGGAGATGAGAATGGCATTTCACACTGACCATAGGGAATGTCTCACACACAACCTCCCTGCAGGTCCCAGCCAATCACAAGCCTGCTTTTTTTAGCTGAATACCACACTGGATTCTTCACACACCTTTTTTTCAGTAGACTGCAAGACATGCATCCCCCCCTCTCTCTCCCCCTTCATCTATCTATCTATCTATCTATCTATCTATCTATCTATCTATCTATCTATCTATCTATCTATCTATCTATCTATCTATCTATCTATCTATCTATCTATCTATCTATCTATCTATTATGATATCTACATACAAAATATAAGAAATCCTGTTTATGTTTTTGTGTCAGTCATTCTGTAGTTTATGATATACTTTCCGTTTACTGCTTCTCTCTCAATTCAGTTCAATTCAATTCAATTCCAATGTGCTTTATTAATAAGATAAACAAGATAGACAAGATAATTGTGTATTGCTAAAGCATAAAATACAAAATTCAAAGGACAGTGAACAAAGACAGTAACAACACTCCCCATCCCTAACACAAACGGATTTACCCATATTGAAAAGCTCTCTCTCTCTCTCCCGCTCCCTCTCCCTCTCTCAGTACTCAGATGTCTGGGCATCCCTGCTCGAAGTGTGACAAATTTCCAGTCCGCCCATGACACGGATGTCTCCTTGACGATCGACGTGTACTTCAACGAGAACATGGAGCCACTCAACCACCTCAATTCCGACTCTGTCTGGTAAGGGTGACATCACTATGACATTGTTGTGACATAATCTTGGAACCGATGACATCATACTGGTCTTAATGACATTGTAATGACATCATCTTTTAACTGATGACATCACACCAGCCCTTGAGATCAGCAGCAGAGCAGTGAAATCTCTTACTTCACCTCTATCTTTTCCCACCCCATCAATCTCTCCTTCTCTCTTTCTCTCTCTAGGAACTTCCATGTGTGGAATGATTGCTGGATGGCGAGGCCGGACCTGCCCCCTGGGATGGGGGGGTGGCAGGCGGTAGACTCCACCCCCCAGGAGACCAGCCAGGGCACCTTCCGCTGTGGCCCCGCCTCCGTCACAGCGATCCGCAACGGCCAGGTGTTCCACAAACATGACACGCCCTTCGTCTTCGCCGAGGTAACCCTTATGCACCCCCCACCCTCTTACTATAATGTTACAAACCTCTGTGCCTGAGGCTGCAGTTTACTCTGTCTCCCTGTCATCTGAGCTGACCAACTCTATGCCCTGCATGGTTTGCTAAAATTTGATGGCTGGAAGCTTAGTGACTGGGAAAGGATCCCAGGTGAACAGGAGTAGATAAACTGTAGCGTGTGTTTTCTGTCTCATCCACGTAAACAGTGGTAGATCTAGTCTAGCGTGCATTTTCTGTCTTCTCCAGGTGAACAGTGATAGATCTGCTCTAGCATGTGTTTTCTGTCTGCTCCAGGTGAACAGTGATAAGATCTACTGGCAGAGGAACTTGGACGGCACCTTCAGCCAGATCCACAGTGAGAAGAAGGCTGTGGGTCACTTCATCAGCACCAAGGCTGTGGGATCCAACAAGCGGCATGACATCACTCACCTGTACAAACACAGCGAAGGTACGCCATCACTCACCTGTACAAACACAGCGAAGGTACACCTACACTCACCTGTACAAACACAGTGAAGGTACGCCATCAGTCCCCTGTACAAACACAGCGAAGGTACACCTACACACACCTGTACAAACACAGCGAAGGTACACCATCAGTCCCCTGAACAAACACAGCGAAGGTACACCTACACACACCTGTACAAACACAGCGAAGGTACACCTACACTCACCTGTACAAACACAGCGAAGGTACACCTACACACACCTGTACAAACACAGCGAAGATACACCTACACACACCTGTACAAACACAGCGAAGATACACCTACACACACCTGTGCAAACACAGTGAAGGTACGCCCATCACACACCTGTACAAACATAGCAAAGATACACCTGCACATACCTGTACAAACACAGCGAAGGTACGCCTGCACACACCTGTACAAACACAGTGAAGGTACGCCAACACACACCTGTACAAACACAGTGAAGCGAGAAAATCTCACACACTCTCTCCTCCTTCCCTACGCCCCTCTCTTCCATCAGGGTCGGAGGAGGAGCGTATCGCCGTGGAGACGGCCTGTCGCTATGGCACCAGGCCAAATGTGTACTCCTCCCCCTTTGCGGAGGACGTGCTGATGGTGGTGAAAATTGAGGGGGAGGGGCCTCGCATTGGAGCCGACGCCCACCTCAAAATCATACTCCACAACCAGAGCTGCCACTCCCGCAGTACCACCCTCCACAGCCAGGTGTCAGTCATGTACTACACTGGCGTCATCAAGGGCACCGTCAGAAGGGACCAGATCCCAGTCGAGCTCATGCCCAATGAAGGTGAGAAACCAGAGCCCATGCGGTGGCCATTTTGGCTCAAGCAAATCACTGCTGTAAAAAGATACTGTGATTTTGTTTGAGGGATTACACCATCAATGTGAAAACATAATCCAGGTTAATATACGTTGTCCATGGTGCTTGTTCTGTGTCTGCCCACTGCTTCAGATTGGTTGTCATCTCTGGTCACATTACCGCAGATGGGTTTTTTTTTCATTGGTTGAGTTTATCAATTTGGTCACAAGAGTGAATTTAGTCAGTGAGTGAAATGATGGGACCTGGTCCAGTTCCCAGGTGGGGCACTGTCATTCCACCTTTGAGCAAGGTAACCCACCTGAATTGCTTTAGCACAAATATCCAGCTTTATAAATGGAGGGTGTTTCAAAACATAAGCTGTGCAATTCACCTGGGAGAAGGATATGGATAATCATGAGTTTGAAGAAGTAAGGGATTTTAACAGGCGTGTAACCCTCATCCCTTTAACCCTGTCCCCTCTCTTCCTCCAATCCTCAACTTCCAGAGAAGACCATCGACTGGGTTCTACCGTACCAGAATTACAAGGACCAGCTGGTTGACCAGGGGGCGCTGATGCTGACTCTGTCGGGCCGGGTCAGGGAGACCCAGCAGGTTCTGGCCTCACAGACTAGCTTCCGGCTCCGCACCCCCGACTTGATTATAACGGTGAGCGCTGTGTTTCACTGATACCCCAAACTCAGGATAATAGTGCTTTACTCACTGTAACATTGTTTTGCTGTTACTCCTCACTCACTGTAAGTGTTATAATAGTAAGACTCATTATAAGAGTATTATACTGTCACACTACACTCACTGCAGTTTTACACACACTGTCTCATGCTATTAACAGTGTACTCACTCACTATAAAAATGTTATGCTGGACACTACACTCAGGAGAACAGTTTTATAACAATGATCTGCATGTTATATTGAAGAGGTGTAAGTTTGGCTTGTGAGGTTGTGTGGTAGTAAACATGGTAACCCTGTGTTTTGTCCTCCCAGCCTGAAGGGGACGCTGTGGTGGGGAGAGAGATGGTGGCCAAGATCTCCTTCACCAACCCGCTGCCGCGCACACTGAGGGGCGTGGTGTTCCATGTGGAGGGGCTGGGTCTGCAGAACGTCAAGGTCATCAACGTGGGGTGAGACACCACGCCTGTCTGTGACACTATCTGTCTGTCTGTTTCTCTGGAAACCTGTCTGTGACCCTTTCTCTCTTCTCTAATTTCTCTCTCTCTCTCTCTCAGTGATGTCACTGTGTTTCTGTCAGTGCTGTGACCCTGTCTCTCTCTCTCTCTCTCTCTCTCTCAGGGATGTGGGCAGCCACGCTTCGGTCACCCTGACAGAGCACTTCATCCCGTCTCTGCCCGGGCCTAGGAAGCTGGTGGCTTCGCTTGACTGTCAGCAGCTCACCCAGGTGCACGGTGTGGTGGACATCCTCGTCCAGGAGCACTGATCTAGTTTCCGTCCGTCCCTCTGTCCGTCCACTCATCTGTGATTATGCTCACTGCCTTTGGCTTTCATATTTTACTGTGTTTATATAAAGTGAAATGATGAAGGTAGTGACCGTGATTATGGCATGAAATGTGTGTGTGTGTACGTATGTGCGAGAGGGTGTTCATATATATATGTGTGAGTATGTGTGTATATATATGTGTGTGTACGTGTGTGTATTTGTGTGTAAGTGTATGTCTGAATATGTTTACATTTGTATGTATGCCAGTGTGTGCGTATCTGTGTGAGCGAGGGAGAGAATGTGTGTGTGTATGAATATGAATGTGTGCGTAGCTGCAGACTGCATGTGGCTCTGAGACTAGCTGTACTGCCCAGGTATCATCCCCAGTTAATGAAGGATTGAAATGAAGAAGCAGTCAGGCCACACTGTGAGGCCACTGCACTCCCACTGTAAAAAAAGGGTCACTGTGCCAGAGTCGATGTGTCAAAGTGTCACTGTGCCAGAGTGTCACTGTGTCAAAGTGTCAATGTGTCAAAGGGTCACTGTGCCAGAGTCACTGTGCCAGAGTCGCTGTGTCAAAGGGTCACTGTGTCATAGACACTGTGTCAAAATGTCACTGTGCCAGAGTCACTGTGTCATAGACACTGTGTCAAAGTGTCACTGTGCCAGAGTCACTGTGTCAAAGTGTCAATGTGGTAAAAGTGCCACTGTGCCATAGACACTGTGTTTCACTGCTATATGTAGCTCAGGAATCACTCAATACAACCTCTAAAGTCCTATAGCAAACTTAAGGAAAGCGGGTGACCCAAAGATTCTGTAACTCATGATTAAAAACAGCAGATAACCCAAACATTCTGAAACATGGGATCATCCAACTTCTATCTAGATGGTCGTAGGTTCAAGACCTGAGCAGAGATCCCGTGAGGGGGATGGTGAAGTCTGGACAGGTTCAGCATTTGTTATAATAAATATAATCAACACTGATAATCTTTTATTGGTTTGGAAACACAATAAAATAAAACACATATTTTTTTAAATAAACTTCATATCATTTGTGTTTCTATGGGATTGAAAAACTGAGAAATGTGAAACTGACTAATGACAAATATTTTTACACTTTTTGGGGTTGGATTGAATTAGCGTAAAGCTTTATCAGTACTGTGTGGCTGTATTATAAAATATGTCATCTAAAAAAAAGGAACCACGACCCATGGGAGCATGTGCCCAGGGGAACATATAAAATTGTTGCACACCTCAGAGTATCAACAGCTGTGACAGACTGGCTAGAAAATGTGACCTTTAACCTTCTGCTGCAACTTATCCTTGACTTCCCTTTAAAATGTCACAAGGCTCAATAAAAGAATGTAAAGATGAGTCTCCAGAGAAGGATTTTGAATATGTATGCGTTAGAACTCCTGCCTGCTCACAGCAGAGCACTGTACTGGGGCTCATACAGGACAGTATGAGAGTTTACCTTTATGGAATTCAGTCCTCTGATGATGATGTCATCAATAGGGGACCACCTTTAACAACAAAAGTGCCTGACACTTATATAATTAAATATCTTATCGCTTAAATATTTTATATTTTATCTCTCTCAATACTCTTTTTTGCTGTTTTAAAAGTATGTTTATACATTTTGGACTGAATTATATAACCCATTAATGGTGAGTGATCTCATTGTTCTTGACTGAAGACTTCCTTTATGGAATATTCCACACTGTATCTCATGTCTGTGTGCTCTATAAAAAAAAAAAAAAAGCTTATCCACATTCTTAGTAATGGAAATACCCGTTACGAAACCGCGGAACCCAAACTTTCCTTTTCACACTGCTCAGGCCAGAGTGGCAGCTTCTAACATGTTCTGTAAACTCATACTTCACCTCTGTCTGCTTCTGTTTTCTGAGTGTTTATGTGAGCAGATTTTGGCTGGAATGGGCCATAAAAGATGTGAGACATACAGTACAGTACCGGTGGACATGTAAAAAAAATTTGAGAGGAAAAGAGAAAAAACTACTTTGTATTTCCTTTTTTTTTACCCAAGTTGCTGATGTAGCATTAACTAGCATCAACTGCATGTACATAGGTTGATTTCACAACAGCTAGATGAGGGGTAGCAGGAAGTGATACCTTACAGCACAGTACCATCAACATCCTTGCCTGTGTCCTGTGTCCCAGTTGAACACTGTCGCCCCCCCTAGTGTTTGTGGAGGAACTGCGGCCTGGGTTCTGCACATGCTCAGTAAGGCAGTGACACACTGGAACAAAGACATTGTGTGAAGAGATGACAAGAAGTTCCATGCAGCACAAACTGAGCCGCACTCCAGCAGAGACTCTCTGGGGTTACTCCCTCAGAGGAACTCTGTGTTCTGAGACACTCATTGGAAGGATTTCCCTTTGGTAAAGACACCAGTATTTTCACACTGTCATGTTGTCAGTTCCTTTTTAATTGTTAATTTTCAATGTGTTATTTTAACCATTAAAAAAAAGGTTTAAAAAAAAACTTGCTTTATTGCTGTGTAACATTTATATGCACATACCATAGACAAACAGAGGCAGAGACAGACATACCCACACACACTAAAACAGGAGCAACACGTCTTGTGTCAGTAGTTGTGCATTCTGGCCATATTCCATTCCATTCACCCATCAGAATACACCACCATGACAACAACAACAACAACGACGACAACAACATTCTGTGGCTAAGCTGGCAGTGAGCGAATCACAGCAGTCCTGCACAGACAGGTCGCTATCGCTCATCTCTCTCCTGCAACAGGGTTCATTAGCCAGTAAGAGCCAGTGACAAGTCCGAACTGGCCCAAAACGACCCCCTTCCTGCCCTGCCCTGATATCCGAGCCTGCAGCAGAGCCATGCCCCGTTCTCCCATCTCCATAGCAGCAGCCAATCACAGCCCAGTAAATGAACCCAAATTTCTCATTCACAGCACAGATCCAATAGGTGTAAATGCTATTTAATCAAAATGTCTATTCAAGTGCTAAATGGCCAGTCCAGGAAGAGAATATAGCTATGAACTCTGTTTTAATGGATGGAGAGCATGTTTTCGTTATAGTTTTATGCTTTTTAAAACAGTTGTATTCAAAAGCATTTCTTTTATGTTTTTTTAAACTTTGAGCAATCGGACTATAAAGTATTAAATCATAAAATTTTGTATTCATGCCCAACCAGAAGTGGAAAGCCCTGGCTTCAAAGTAACTTCTGTGTGTTTGTTCCACTCACGCCCCAGACCAGCTGATTCCAATCAGCACAACTCTTTAGCCAGACAGGCGAGCGTGTAAGTGAAATCAGCTGCTCGGTGCACGGAGGGAACAAACACACGGTCGTACTTTCTGAAGCCGGGGTTTCCAAACTCTACATTTCCCGTATGTTGCACCTAATATTATGCCAGCCTACTCTTGATCTCTAGCCTTGGATACAAAACTCTTTTTTTTGATGCAAATTTGCACCTACGGCAACGGCACGCTGGCTGAACACCTTGCCCGGCCATTCGTGCATTCAGGGAGCTGAGATGCACCATGATACTTGGCCTGTTTCACATATGACACCTACACCATATACCATAAAACTCCTAAATGATACCTATGTGGTATACCGTAAAACTCCTAAATGATACTTATGCGGTATACCATAAAACTCCTAATAGCAGCCCCAACAAACAAATGCACCAGATTCCTTCTAGCGGCAGGCTTTAGTTAGAGGAAGACTTTCACTCTGACACAGCTGCACATCAAACTGGGAGATGTTGAACACCATAATACACAGGACACAACTTTGTGGTGAACTATTGTATTTGTAGTATACCACAAAATTGCCCAATACCCATGTCAAGGCATGGCTTTATCGACAGTGAATGGCCCATATCATCACAGCTGTGTCATGCATATCTCAATGGACGTTTGGTCTGTCCAGGCGTTCACTGGTGACAGGCATTTATTAGCTAAAATATCTACCACGAGGGAACTACGACAGGCTAACATTTGGGACAATGCTTTCAAAAAACGTTCTCAATGACACCAAAATAGGGTCCTTTGTAAGTTGTAACCATAGATAAACCTTTCTTTGGCACTTAAGTACTGGGACCTGGAGAACATGCCGGTTTTCGTTCTCACTTGAATTTTCAAAGCAAGTTCAGATCCAGGAAATCAGGTGAGGTGAGTTACCTGTGGAATCAGCTGTGTTACCTGGGCATTCAGTGCTGAGAAACTACAATACCCAGCATACACTGCGGCTCTCCAGGACCCAGGACAGGGAGGGAGGACCACTGACGCAGAAACATTAACAACATATTCAGTGCTACAGAGGCATTCGTAGTTCTTCATAGTGCCAAAAAATAAGGTCCTACAATGGTTACAGTCAGTGAGCCCCTACCGAATAAAGCGAGGCATTTACAGGAACCTTTGCTGTCCGGATCACTTCTGTTGTGCACGTGACCCAGTGGACTACAGCACTGTCTGTTTGGTGCCTAACTTGGTATCTGAGTGTTAACTGTCCTTTCGTGCAGCACTGCTTCTCTCAGACTGCTGTTGCTGTTCATGTGAGATTAAACTGGCCTGTGCTGCCCTCTAGAGGCTGAACTGAACTCTGCGTTTCTTGTGAAAGAGGACAAGCTTTCCGCGTGCAGTCAGCCGTGTCTTCATACCTGCCTTCAGTGGGAATATCCCAGGTAACTCACACCTGAAGAACAGGCACTGAGACTCTGTGCTTGGTCATGCCCCCTCAAGGACTCTTCAGAAGATGCAAGATACTGGAATGCTTTGGTGCCTACAGCAGCATGTTTCTGATTGGTCAGTGCCTAAAGCAGCATGTTTCTGAGTGGTTGATGCCTAAAACAGCATGTTTTTGATTGGTCAGTGCCTAAATCCACTATTTAGCACACCCCTAAATTCTGTCTCTCTTACTTTTAAATGCACATGTGCTTCTCACACACACACACGCGCATGCACACGCACGCACGCACGCACACACTCACACACACACACACACACACACACACACACACACACACACTCAGTCCACAGAGTCACATATATTCTGCACCACTCTGTTGAAGACCTCAGGCTGGTCAGCGTAAACATGATGAGAAGCATCGTCTATTACCTGGAGAGAGAGAGAGAGGGAGGGAGGGAGAGTGAGTGAAAGAGAGAGGGAGGGAGAGAGAGCATGAAGAGGTGAAACAGGGCATGTTATACCTAGCTGTGGGTGGGATCAGTCTGGAATAAGACTCCTGTTCTGCACCCTAAGGTTCTGTGCGCCCCAGGTCCCCCAAACCTCATCCTTACTGTCCCTCCCTCTCCCTCACCCCTTCTCCATCCTCCTCACCATGGTCTGGGTGCAGCCCTGTGGGCGTAGCTGCTCCACCTGGTCCCCTGTGGAGCTGTCCACCCAGGACTGGCCCCCATAGAGCAGGGTCACCTGCAGGGAGGAGGACAGCTGCTCCACCCTCTGCAGCATGGGTCTCTTCGCCCAGCCCAGAGACTCCGACATCGCCCTGAACCCCACCTCCCCACTGGGGGGGGGGCAGAGAGGGAGAGGGAGGGAGAGAGAGAGACAAACGAAGGGAGAGAGGTGATCACATTGCTGTTTCACCACAGTATAAGTCATTTTAAATATGCACTAAACTCAGCTGAATATGTAGGTACATATGGTAATATATACTGATATGAGCATCTGTAGGTTACAATGATACAGGTGTTTATAACAGTATATGTGATTGTAGGTCACAGTGGGGTTTGTAGTTTTAGTGGTAGATGTGGTTGTAAATTGTAGGGTGTTGTAGTACATGTACCTGGGGCTCTGTGCGTTACAGTGGTAGATGTACTGTATCATGGTGTCATCGTCAAACAGGTCCTCAAACTTCTTCCTGAAGTCTGGCCGGAATCTGTTAACCAGCCCTGGGCCTGCAGGTATCAAAACCCAACACCAGGAGAGCGTTATACCTCACTCTCTTTCTCACACACAGAAACATACACACGTACACACCTCTCTCTCTCTTGCTCACCCCAGGGTCCAGCAGCTCGTATGACCGCCAGCGGGTTGAAGAAAGAGAGGATAGAGGCCAGAGCTTTCACCCAGGCAGGGGGGGCCGGCCTCTTCACGGCCCCGGAGCTCTGGGCCCCGGGATGGGGCCGCTCAGGGAAGCCCCAGGGGTCCGCCAGGATGAGGTGACTCACCCTGAAACAGAGAGAGGGATTCCACTACGGCCTCCATTTCAGCAATGATCAAACAGTCTACACAAACACGATGAAACACACTTACAAAATAGGCTTCCAACAAATAATGAGAAACCAAAAACACAATGTACAACAGAATGAAGAGAGAGACAAAATGATAAAGAAAGAAAAAACGCTTAATGAAATAGATACAGTGCACCCTGATGACATCACACATACACACAGTACATTAAAATGACATCACACACAAACAGTGCACACACATCGGATCAAACTCATGATACAGCAAACTGAGATGACATCATGGCGATGACAACACACAACATGCGCAAGGAAGCTATGACATCACGCAGCTATGACATCACACAGAAATTACATCACACAGCTATGATATCATGCAGCCTCCACGCAGCTCACCTGTCAGGGTGCTGGATGGCGTAAGACGTTGCCAGGTAACCACCCAGGCTGTGGCCCAATAGGATCATGCGCTCCAGCCCCAGCGCCTGCCGCCACTGTTCGATGGAGCGCACCAGCTGGTCCTCGGCCAGGGCGGGGTCCGAGGGGAAGTGGGGGCGGGAGCTGCGGCCGAAGCCCAGCAGGTCGAAGGCGAGGACGGGACGCGCAGCGCTCAGGGAGTCCAGATTACGCACCCACAGGCCTACACCTCCCCCAAAACCATGCACCAGCACCAGGGGGGTCTGAGGGCCCGAGTCTACGGAGAGCAGAGAGGAGCAGGGTTACCCTCAGCCTATGGTACTACACACATATACACACACACACTATCACACACACTATCACAGCCTATGGTACTACACACATTACACACACTATCACACACTCACACACACACACTATCACACACACTATCACAGCCTATGGTACTACACACATATACACACACAACCACACACTATCACACACACACACACACGCACACACACACACACACACACACTATCACACACACACACACACACTATCACACACACACACACACACAAACACACACTCACACACACACACACACCCACACTATCACAGCCTATGGTACTACACACATATACACACACTATCACACACTCACACACACACACACTATCACACACACTATCACAGCCTATGGTACTAACACACATATACACACACACACACACACACTATCTACGGAGAGCAGAGAGGAGCAGGGTTACCCTCAGCCTATGGTACTACACACATTATACACACACACACACACTATCTACGGAGAGCAGAGAGGAGCAGGGTTACCCTCAGCCTATGGTACTACACACATATACACACACACACACTATCTACGGAGAGCAGAGAGGAGCAGGGTTACCCTCAGCCTATGGTACTACACACATATACACACACACACACACTATCTACGGAGAGCAGAGAGGAGCAGGGTTACCCTCAGCCTATGGTACTACACACATATACACACACTATCACACACTATCACACACACTATCACACACACTATCTACGGAGAGCAGAGAGGAGCAGGGTTACCCTCAGCCTATGGTACTACACACATATACACACACTGTCACACACTCACACACACACACTATCACACACACTATCACAGCCTATGGTACTACACACATATACACACACTATCACACACTCACACACACACACTATCACACACACTATCACAGCCTATGGTACTACACACATATACACACACTATCACACACTCACACACACACACTATCACAGCCTATGGTACTACACACATATACACACACTATCACAAACAACACTCACACACACTCACACACACACACTATCACACACACTATCACAGCCTATGGTACTACACACATATACACACACTATCACACACTCACACACACACACTATCACACACACTATCACAGCCTATGGTACTACACACATATACACACACTATCACACACTCACACACACACACACTATCACACACACTATCACAGCCTATGGTACTACACACATATACACACACTATCACACACTCACACACACACACTATCACACACACTATCACAGCCTATGGTACTACACACATATACACACACTATCACACACTCACACACACACACACTATCACACACACTATCACAGCCTATGGTACTACACACATATACACACACACATCACACTCACACACACACACTATCACACACACTATCACAGCCAATGGTACTACACACATATACACACACTATCACACACTCACACACACACACTATCACACACACTATCACAGCCTATGGTACTACACACATATACACACACTATCACACACTCACACACACACACACTATCACACACACTATCACAGCCTATGGTACTACACACATATACACACACACACTATCACACACTATCACACACACACACACACACACACACACACACACACTATCACACACGATCACACACACACACACACACACACACACACTATCACACACTCACACACACACACACACACACTATCACACACACTATCACAGCCTATGGTACTACACACATTACACACACTATCACACACACTATCACACACTCACACACACACACTATCACACACACTATCACAGCCTATGGTACTACACACATTACACACACTATCACACACACTCACACACTATCATAAACACACACACTCACACACTCAAACCCACACACACACTATCACACACACACACACACACACACACATACACTGAGAGAGAGGGTTAACTTCAGCCGACAGTCTCAATACACCTAAGAAACATTTATTCATTGTAACAGTAAATGGGTGTGACGGTGTGAACAAACAAATTAAAAACAGTTACTGCAGAAATGTTAACTAAGGCTGGACTGACATCCAGCATGGACCCCCCTGGGCTGGGGAGTACCATTGGACCATTATTCACCAGGGCAGTCTGTACCGGTTTGTTCCGGTTTGCATGAGTGCCTGTTGGTCACTGTGACGGTCCATATCTTGTCCTGGGTGGGGAGGGTCACAAAGCGCGCTGACAGGTTATTCTGCACACCTGGGGGAGGGGCATACTCGATTACCATGGCAACAAGGGCAGGGTGGACATGAGGTCGTCAAAGAGTCAGAGGACTATAGAACAGAAAAATATATATAAATATATATAACAGAACTGCTACAGGATGTTTACTCTTTGCTAACTGCTCAATCATTATGCTTTTTCCGAACAAAACTCTTTTTTCTAGTTACCCGAGAGGCCAGGTGACTTACTAGAGAGAGACAGCTAGATTATAACCATAATACCTATACATTTTTAACAGTCTGCCACATTATTTTTAGCTGGATTTATGAATGACATTTATGTATTTGTCATGGAATGCTGTGTGCACCAGAGAAAACAAAAAGGGCTGCGCAGAGACTGAGTGCAGGTGTGAGTGTGTGTGTGTGTGAGTGTGTGTGTTTGTGAATGTGTGTGTGTGTGTGCGTGTGTGTGTGAATCTGTGTGTGTGTGTGTGTGTTTGTGAATGTGTGTGTGTGTCTGAGTGTGTGTGTTTGTGAATGTGTGTGTGTGAGTGTGTGTGTGTGTACGTGCGTGCGTGCGTGTGTGTGTCTGTGTGTGTGTTTGAGAATGTGTGTGTGTGTGTGTGTGTGTGTGAATGTGTGTGTGTTTGTGAATATGTGTGTGAGTGTGTGTGTTTGTGTGTGTGTGTGTGTGCGTGTGAATATGTGTGTGTGTGTGTTTGTGAATGTGTGTGAGTGTGTGTGTGTGTGTGTGTGCAGAGGAGGTTTCTCACATGCCAGGATCTTGGCCTCTGTGCTCTTCAGGAGGGTCGTGGATGTTGGTCTCCAAGATGGCCACCACCACCAGCCCGACCTGAGACAGATGGAGGGTGAAGGGGAGGGGGAAACGTATGTTTTTCATGCTGTAAGCCAACCTGAACCAAGCTGAATCAACAACATATGAGGCACGGCACACAAACTCTTTTCAGTCAGACATTTTTTTCCACGGAGGAATGTCCATTTGTCTGTCACACTCAGTTAATACTAAAAAAACCAGGCTGAGAGGAAGGCTCAGCCCATTACTCACCCGTTGGGGCCTGGTGGCTTTTAAAGTACACACAGCAAATACAGGTATGGCGTTAATAAACACATTGCCGGTTACGGCTCTTACAGCAGTAACAGCACTGCCAACACCCAGTGCATTGGACTATTTCCCCCAAAGATTCCCGATGGGCTCTGAGAAAAACCTATGACTTTCCCTGATCACCTCAGTGTGCAAAACGAGGTCATTCATAGTCACGGAAAAACACTCCAGGAAAAACATCAAGGTTATCTTTTAGGCATGAAAACACAACCCGGAGGTAAACGATTCTTAAGGATGTTCTGAATGAGTGAAATTAATTTCACTCAACATGGTTGACATTCTCATTAACTGTCCATCCGTAGACAAAAAGGAATCATGTTCAAAGGTGGACATCATGTTATTGGTGGACAGGATACTGTTGCACCAATACATAGCGCTATACTGGATTAGCGCCCATGCCAACACACGCAAGTTAGGAGATAACAGGGACAACTGAAATCTATGGTGGATTGTCTCATTTACTTTTTTTTTCTTCCAACCATCCACTCAGAAAAAAATGAGTTTGCACATGCTCAGCAATTCCCTCTCCCTGCCAATGCGATGTGAAATAAACACCGCAAGTTTCTACTTTGCATAGTTTTTGTAGTGCTTGATGACACAGGATTAGGCGCTAGTACAGTTCCCCTTTTTCCTGCTTGTCACAGGCGCAGAAGTGCTGCGTCACGCACGGTGACTCTGCGCCGTCCAAATGCGCCACTCCAGCGACGACAAGGAGCGAATTAGCCCAATTATCTTTTTCATTTACATTGCAGCGAACCGCAGTGTTGGGAAACGTCACATGGAATGAGAATAATTGTCAGTGAGTTTTAGTTACTCCTGGCAACTTGACTTATAAGCAGTAGAATTAATGGAAGAGGCAAATGCTAACTTCCTGTATATTCAAGTTGTGGGGTGATAACAACGCAGGTCTAGGAGATAGGTGATGGTATAATACATTGGCTATAGCTCCAAACGGCGCAGATATTCAGTAAAATAATTGAAATGAGCTCTTATATAACGGACAGTAAAGGAAAAAATGAACAAGACCTGACACTCGGTAGGGTAAGACCTGTCGACTTTCCACTGAATTGGAAATCCACGTGAAGCTGCTTAAAGCTGAATCGCAGAAACTCAATTGGACATTTGAAACAAATTAATCTTTAGCAGCGATTGTCTTTCCCTCTTTCTTTCAGTAGGGTGTAGTTGGAGTTATTCATCTTATCTGTCAAAACTACAAGAAATGAATGACAGCTGAATGGATGAGCAAGCTAGCAAACGTACTATAGCGGAAACACTGCATTTCTATCATTACATAAGCTAGTGTGAGCATATTTAACTAAACTGCTGCCTTCTTCAGTTTTAATTCTTGATCTTAGCGAGATGAAGGCTGCGAACAGGTATGATTCAGCAGCGTTACGTAGCCTAGCCTCCACCCTCGATGACTTGCGTACATATTCTCTGACACAGTTAACTTCATTGTCGTCGAGCGAGTTTACTTACTGTGTTTCATTCTCGTCTTGCATTTCAATGTCCGAAGATGAATAGATTTCTTAACAGCATACTGTAGTAGGTTATTGCTATAAGTTATAGCGGCTAAGCGTGATTTCCATGATGCGGCAAGATGGGAAGATCTAGGTCGATGGTTCCATTCTTAAACACAATACATCGCGAATTCCGTGTTTTGTAACTAGCAAGCTGGTTAGCATGCAGACCAGTCAGCTGACAGCAGGAGTGGGCGGAAACACATGACGGCTCCGAGTGAAAAATTAAGTGGGCTTTTTGTTTGTTTTGTTTTTTTTTTTTACAGTACCGCAATTACATTTATGAATAGCTTTCGACTTGTAGCTAAGATATGCAAACATATTCTGGACATCTGAACCGGAATACTGCTATCAAAAACCAAGTCAGAGCATTACAGTCACAAGAACGTCCCTGCTGTCCGACCACAGAGTGTATACACTAACCAGATACTCACCTTAGTAGCACCAGGAACTACTGTTAAGTAGCAGAGCGAAAGAAGAGAACTAACGAGTGTAGAGTCTGGTGAGTCTATGTTGTCTGTGTTCGAGCTTCCTGATTGGCGGAGGCGGCGTGGGATTTCGCATAATTGGCAAAATATAAAACGTACTGAACGTTGCGTGCTTCACCCTATCCAATAATATCTCGTTTTTTGGAGGAATGTGTTACCTGCACGCCAAAAAACTTTTAAAACGCACAGAAATATTAGAAATTGACAATAGGAATGCATGCTAAAATGTGGACATACATTTTAAAGTACATGGCAATATAATTTCCAAGTTATTCTGTCATGTATGTAAAACGTGGACAAAGAAAGAAATGTAGTTAGTATTGTCTGTTGACATACACGATGTACATTGTAGTGTATAGTATTTATTTGTTT
>JAFBMS010000836.1:57535-157535 GCA_019788955.1 Albula glossodonta
TGTGTGTGTGTGTGCGCGTGAGTGTGCAGGCTGTGTGCGTGTGCGCGCGTGAGTGTGTGTGTGTGCGTGTGTCTTGCGCAGCGTGAGTGTGTGTGTTGTGTGGTGTGTGTGTGGGGTGTGGGTGTGTGCGCGCACTAGAAGCCTCATTCCATCTCAGCAGCACACAGAGAGAGTGACAGCACAGCAGTGCAGCCTCAGCACAGAGAGCCCAATGCCCAGCCTTACAGACTTAAGTCTGTCCTTCAGCACCCTGCTAGACAGTTATGCCGACTGTTCTACATATTAGGCACGAATGTGCACGCATGCACACAAGCATCGACTGAGGTGATATTAAGTTCCAATCAACATCAGTCACCCTTGGCTTAGGTCATTGTGCAGATGGAGAATCAATGGGACGTCTTAATCAGCATGTTAGCACATCAGCAAATTAGGGCATGTGACCTTTCTGACCCCAGCCGACTGAACCCCGGCCCCAACAACCGCAAGACACCAGGGCCTGCACTCATAGAGCGGCTTCATACCAAGGCCACTGATCTGGGGTCAGTTTAGCCTTTCATCTCATCACGGATAAGGTGAGGACACAGACATGACAAACTGGTCGCAGAGAGGCATTCCTACAAAACAAGATTATTTATGAAAACGGAACCTGGACTAGATTCAGTACAGGCCTTCAGGTCACTGTGGACACAGTTAGGGTATGGCAAGGGGAAATCTGATCCCAGGTCAGCACTCAGTACGAATATGGGCATGGTCAGAAGGGTCTGAGAGAGCCTAGGAGATGGCTATTCAAACCAGCAATTGAGCAAAAGCTGTGAGACACAGTACACTATTGGGCTGGCTGGCAAGAAGAGGTGTGGGTGTATATACATCATGGTACGACTGCCCTCACTCCTACAGCAATTGCTGTTCACTGACAGTAAGTTGGTGAGCGATGAGATTTCTGGAGACCTGCCTATTTGTGTTCCGATGCATGTGAACCAACAAGATCCAATCAGGTTAGCTGATGGTGCGGACAGGCTGAGTGATGAGCGGCTTGGGTGAAGAGGGGGTAGGGGTGTTTCAGATGCTGCTCAATACTCATCCTTTATGACATCACAGGCAGGAGGAGGCCAACTCAATGCTCATCCTCTTTGACTTCACAGGCAGAATAGCACTATAGCTGAATCTGATACGGGCTACTATATAGTGCCTACTGAATTATACTGAAATCATGCTGCTCTTGCATCACTGTAGTGCCTACTACAAATCTGCAGTTCATTAGCATTCAGACACACCACGGCCATAATTTTTTCCAGTCTCACAGCCGGATATCTCCAACTGACGTACATCCCTCCCCACCAAACGAGAAATGTGCTTTTTCATTCGCTCATTCATTAGTCTACTTATTAGCAAAAATATTCCTAAAACTTTTAGTAATTTTTGTTGCTGTTTTTCTTCACAAATGGAGAGAAAACTTGCAGGATTTTTCTTTTCTTCTTCTGTGGTATCTCTGCACAAACAGCCTTCTGGGATAGCAGAGTGTCCAGTAATTCCACACAGTGCAACATTTTACCAGATGCAGTTGGCCATCCCCGTTAACAGTCATGTACTGCTAGATTCGTTAAGAGAATTGGGACACACCACTTACGATGTGTACTAATTTTAGCCTACTGTAGAGGGCGTAGTAGGGACATTCGGACACAGCTGACGTTAGATTCACAGCCTTCGTGACATCACAGAAAGGAACAGAGTGACAGCCCTCTCTGATGCTTGAGCTAACTGATGATTCCATCTGTCCACAAGACCCACAGCCCCATCAACAAACGCATCTGTCCCTATTTTTTTTTAATAAGACCAGCACTTGGTTTTCAGAAACAGCCCACAAGTAGAAGGGATTTCAAAAATGTTTACATAGCCAATTATCTGAACTCCAGCTTTTTTTGGGGAAAAAAAACCAAAAAAAAAAAACCCCTAAAACTGAAACTTTATATGTAAAAGCTAATTATACTATAACTGTTCAAAACAGGCATGTGGCTTCAAAGAATATCAGAAAATGTTTTAATCTAAATGTGGGCTACATCTACATCTCTACTTTTGAAGCAGAGAAGCAGCATTTTAAAAGGATCTTTCAGAAGAGCCCCTTTTAAATAACAACCAACCACTAAAGTGACAAAAAGCATACTTTTTAATTTATACCAATTAAACGCTGCATGCTGACTGGTCGAGAGGACAGCATACACAGAGAAAGAGCATAAGTACTCCCAGTGAAAGTGGCCTTATTACCATTAAAAATCAATACTAGAGCCCATTCAATGTTCCGCCTCAAAACAACATTCCGTTTACGACTGGGGAAAGAAAAAACAAGACAACAGCCATTTTGTTTAATTGTATTTGAGGGCGGAATCATTTCTTCTGAAAGTAGCTGTGCTATAAAGAGAGAGCGACCGTAGCTGTGCAGTTGTACGAAAATAAAAAACCCCAGGTGTTTTATTTTCAGGGCTCTGAGCTTCGGCCTCAGGGCCCGAATTGGTCCACCCTGTCCAGCTTTATCCTCTAACTTCCACAGCTTACAGTGATTTATTACTTACATAAGAACCTGTGAATACCAGTCACAAGACTGCATCACAAATTAAAGCATGACTAATGGCAGAACTGAATCAGTCCAAGCTGAAAATGGACTGAAATGTAAAATTCATTTAAAAACACGTGAAAGGACAGATGGCTGAGCTCTCAGTACTACAGACAGACCGCAGTCGGTAACACAGGGAGGACAGCCAGGGGTGGAGTCTCACATCCCTCTACCAGCTGCACAGCCATTACTGCTACTGCCAGTCAAAGTGATGAACAGCTCATCCAACCAATCAGCATGCATGTGGACCAACTGGGAGAGCGTTGGGACCTGCCCACACGTGACACCACACAATAAGATCAAGCTTGTAGCTGCCAGCGTTATTGTGACTTAATTAGTTTTGCGCTTAATTGTGCCAGGATTGATTTACACTTTAAGGCTCTTTGACACTTAATCAGGGAAGATGAGACTCGCACTTGATGCTGTTGTAGCTTTAATGAGATTTTCATTTAATTGTGATTCATTTAAAGTGGAGCCCCGGCCACAGCCCCCCGCGTCCCGTCCGCTGTCAACGCATATTTATTGAGCCGGTGGGAGACAGCAGTACAGCAGATCGATGGCGCTTTATAAAGGGGGGGGGGGGGGGGGGGGGGGGGGGGGGTCAGCCATGCACACATAAAGACCGTCCGTGTGTGGTAGTCCAAACCAACATCCATCACAGACAGCGCCGGCCAGGCCAGTCGCTGGTCACGGTCGGCAGGATCGATTAGCCATTACGCCACTGCCACGACGCACTTTAAACGCTCTTCTCATGATGTATACCTGCCTCACTGCACCAAGGCCAGAGCACAGCTACAGCACAGCTCCCTCAGCTGGCAGACACAGGCAAAAGCACTCATGCCTAAAATGCTCACCAACGACTACAGTGTCTACAGGTTTAACTCCAGTCCTGGGGGGGGCAGTGTCTGCAGGTTTAACTCCAGTCCTGGAGGGCCACAGTGTCTGCAGGTTTAACTCCAGTCCTGGAGGGGCAGTGTCTGCAGGTTTAACTCCAGTCCTGGAGGGCCCAGTGTCTGCAGGTTTAACTCCAGTCCTGGGGGGCCACAGTGTCTGCAGGTTTAACTCCAGTCCTGGAGGGCCGCAGTGTCTGCAGGTTTAACTCCAGTCCTGGAGGGCCGCAGTGTCTGCAGGTTTAATTCCAGTCCTGGAGGGCCACAGTGTCTGCAGGTTTAACTCCAGTCCTGGAGGGCCGCAGTGTCTGCAGGTTTAACTCCAGTCCTGGAGGGCCGCAGTGTCTGCAGGTTTAATTCCAGTCCTGGAGGGCTGCAGTGTCTGCAGGTTTAACTCCAGTCCTGGAGGGCCGCAGTGTTTGCAGGTTTAACTCCAGTCCTGGAGGGCCGCAGTGTCAGCAAGTTTAACTCCAGTCCTGGAGGGCCGCAGTGTCTGCAGGTTTAATGGCAGGATAAACACACCTACTCTATGAGAATTCCTCTCTTTACACAGGCATTATGTACTACCATTAAGAAAAGCCAAAAAATTTAAAGAGAGGAAGAGAGAAGATAATTTGCTTTTTTAATTAAAGCTGAATTCTGAGCTGACAACATCACGCTTTGGCACAGTGGTAGCAGTTGTTATTAAAACGATGTGTTATTAAATTGACTTGGTTGTTATTAAAATGACAGTGGCCACCCACTGCTCTTAAAATTCAAACTCCTGCCAATCAGATACTGTTCCACAATTAAAAACCGCCAGAGCAAGAACTTCCAGGCTGGCTTGGGTCAGATCTGCTCGAGACAAACTACAACCAAAATAATGAGCACCACCCTCACAGTGTTGCGTTTTAGCTACTAACTCAGGCACAACTCGCCAATGCTGGGCCAGGGAGTTACTGAGTGGGGCAAAATGGTGTTGTCCATTTAATTTCGGCAAAGTCTCCCTTAGCTGCATGGCAGGATTGGTTCGGGGGCAGCGCTGAGAGTCTGAGGGCGCAAGCCGTGGCTCCTCATCACTTCCTCCTGATTGGCTCCGTCAGTTTGGGTTTATTAAGCACGGAGATCCTCAGACTCGTGGGAGACATGATTTCACACACCACTGCTGTAGGGCTTTCTGTGACTCTGACTGCTGCAAACACGCACACACGCGAGCCATCGTGCGCACACAAATACATGCACGCACAACCTGGGTCTGTGATTTTACCATCAACCAGCCAAAATGACTGTAAATAAAAAGCTCACCAGCCAGTCAATGTATTTAAGTCAAATTTGGCCATTTTTATTTCCAGCCAAAGGGATAATCTAGCAGCATTTGGCTCTTGGCTGGTGCCATTTCTGGGCCCGTCACTCAACCCTCACCATGCACACTTCCCTATGGTCACGCACTCCACACAGTTTATACACAATCGTGCTCTCCATGTACACTTCCCTAAGCAGGTCACACACTCCACACAGTTTATACACAATCGTGCTCTCCATGTACACTTCCCTAAGCAGGTCACGCACTCCACACAGTTTATACACAATCGTGCTCTCCATGTACACTTCCCTAAGCAGGTCACGCACTCCACACAGTTTATACACAATCGTGCTCTCCATGTACACTTCCCTAAGCAGGTCACACACTCCACACAGTTTATACACAATCGTGCTCTCCATGTACACTTCCCTAAGCAGGTCACACACTCCACACAGTTTATACACAATCGTGCTCTCCATGTATGTACACTTCCCTAAGCAGGTCACACACTCCACACAGTTTATACACAATCTTGCTCTCCATGTACACTTCCCTAAGCAGGTCACACACTCCACACAGTTTATACACAATCGTGCTCTCCATGTACACTTCCCTAAGCAGGTCACACACTCCACACAGTTTATACACAATCGTGCTCTCCATGTACACTTCCCTAAGCAGGTCACACACTCCACACAGTTTATACACAATCGTGCTCTCCATGTACACTTCCCTAAGCAGGTCACACACTCCACACAGTTTATACACAATCGTGCTCTTGCCTGATTCACAGTCAATTCACTGGAGCCAGCATATCATGTGCAATGTGCTAACGGCAAGTGTAACACACCACTGCTTCCCCCTGGTGGCGGATGTTAGACATGACACCTGTGTTCTGCTCTTTCCCTTTGGCAAGAGCTGGTAGACTAACACTTCCTGCGAATTGGCCAAATTCCAATGCAGTGTGTCTGTTAGAACAATGACCTGTTGCACAGTGATGACACAATGACTGTATATCCTTGTGAATGCAATGTTACAATGTGTTCATATTTGACACTTTTGAAGCCCATTGTGCTGTCCTCAACAGTGCTTTCCATCAGCAACAGAAAACCATACTTTAATTAAGACTAAACTAATCCCACACATCTTCATTAACACTGCTGACATGGTACTCTGCAAGCAGAAACTGCTGAAATGAAGGTCAATGAGCACTGAATGGGGGTATGATTCATTAAATCAAACCCAGCAGATTCTGAATGCTGAACGGGGGTGTGATTCATTAAATCAAACCCAGCAGATTCTGAATGCTGAACGGGGGTGTGATTCATTAAATCAAACCCAGCAGATTCTGAATGCTGAATGGGGGTGAGATTCATTAAATCAAACCCAGCAGATTTTGAATGCTGAATGGGGGTGAGATTCATTAAATCAAACCCAGCAGATTCTGAATGCTGAACGGGGGTGTGATTCATTAAATCAAACCCAGCAGATTCTGAATGCTGAATGGGGGTGTGATTCATTAAATCAAACCCAGCAGATTCTGAATGCTGAACGGGGGTGTGATTCATTAAATCAAACCCAGCAGATTCTGAATGCTGAATGGGGGTGAGATTCATTAAATCAAACCCAGCAGATTTTGAATGCTGAATGGGGGTGAGATTCATTAAATCAAACCCAGCAGATTCTGAATGCTGAATGGGGGTGTGATTCATTAAATCAAACCCAGCAGATTCTGAATGCTGAACGGGGGTGTGATTCATTAAATCAAACCCAGCAGATTCTGAATGCTGAACGGGGGTGTGATTCATTAAATCAAACCCAGCAGATTCTGAATGCTGAACGGGGGTGTGATTCATTAAATCAAACCCAGCAGATTCTGAATGCTGAACGGGGGTGTGATTCATTAAATCAAACCCAGCAGATTCTGAATGCTGAATGGGGGTGAGATTCATTAAATCAAACCCAGCAGATTCTGAATGCTGAACGGGGGTGTGATTCATTAAATCAAACCCAGCAGATTCTGAATGCTGAATGGGGGTGTGATTCATTAAATCAAACCCAGCAGATTCTGAATGCTGAACGGGGGTATGATTCATTAAATCAAACCCAGCAGATTCTGAATGCTGAATGGGGGTGAGATTCATTAAATCAAACCCAGCAGATTAGCTGAGCATTATTTACTTAGCATAAATTCCAACACGCAAAAAAGTTAGCTAATCTCAGTATGGGCAGAGGCGTCCACACACGCACGCACATACCTGGCTGATCTGAGTACAGTCACAGACATGCATACGCACACACACAGGTGTCATTAGCTTATGTCTGTATAGGTGTGTTGAGTTGTTCTCTGTACAGGTTTATTCTCAGACAGACAGACAGACAGACACACCCACACTGAGACATACACCCAAGTGCGCACACTCTCTCTCACTCAGACACACACACAGGTGTGTGTACCTGGACCTCTCTTGTCCCAGCCACACAGACACAGACACAGACACAGACACAGACACAGACACAGACACAGACACAGACACAGACACAGACACAGACACACTCACTCTCTCTCACACACACAGGTGTGCATACCTGGCCCTCTCTTGTCCCAGCCACACACCATGGTTCCCATGCTGAGTCCCATTCCCTTGTACTGGTACACCATGTTGGCCAGCAACTTGGAGGCGGCTGCCACAGAGATGCGCTCCTTGTTGCGCAGCTCATAGATGCGGCACTGCCGCGCCAGGAGGCGCTCCCAGAAGCTGCAGTCGGCCGCGCCACCCGCCATGGTCCCCAGCAGGTAGGGGTTAATCTCGATCACCTTCTTCACTGTCTGTGAGGCGATGTAGGAGCCTGCTGTTGCCCGCGAGTCCACCGCCACGATCACACCATGCTGGAACTGAGGGAGAGAGCAGAGAGGACGTTAGTTCGCCCAGCCTAATTTCACATGTGAAGAGAGCAGAGAGGATGTTAGTTAGCCTAGCGTGATTTCACATGTGAAGAGAGCAGAGAGGATGTTAGTTAGCCTAGCGTGATTTCACATGTGAAGAGAGCAGAGAGGATGTTAGTTAGCCTAGCCTGATTTCACATGTGAAGAGAGCAGAGAGGATGTTAGTTAGCCTAGCCTGATCCCACATGTGCTGAGCGCACGTTTGTTAGCCCTAGCCCAGGGGAGCATTAGCTAGCCTAGCCTGATTTCACATGTGCACAGAGCGGACATCATGCCTGTCAGCCTAAACTGAGAGAGTGCCAATTAGCATAGCCCAAGAGAGCGTTAGCTGGAGTACGATGACCCTGATATGAGCAGAGAGCATGTTAGGTAGCCTAGCCCAAGCGAGCTGGCCTGGCCTGACTCTACTATTAGCATTCATTCTCACTAACAGCTAATTACACTGCCCACTCGCTCACATGGTGGATAAATGCTAGCAGGTCCTGTGCTGAAGCAGTGCTTTAGCCTGGTGGAGCCCTCTGCATGCTGGTTTTTGTTCGAGCCATAACAAGCGCTGAATTGTAATGGGATGCTTAATTGTTTTAATTAGACATTTAAAAGTTGAATATAGGATCGTTTAGCAACTTTATGGCCACATTATTCCAGAAATATGTACCCTATAAAATACACATATTCCAAATTCACCTCCCAGGGGTTTCAATCAGATCAATTAATCCTTCTATTTTATGTGCTATATGTGCCTGGTTCAATCAATTAGGTTAGATTTCATGAGGGTAGAGACATGAAACCCTCCCTGTAAAATGAATTACCTGGCAGGGAGTTCAATGACCTAGCTAATGGAAACATGGCAACATGTTAAAATAAGTTTGAGGGCATGATTATGGTTGATCTTAAACATATAATTTTATCAACCATAACTGATCAAAAGACAAAAAACAGCATACACAATGGGTCCCCAGAACGGAGACTGAGATACGAGGGTATAAGGTACAGCGCACTAACATAACTTTTTTCCTGCTGCTACCCTGATAACACATCAAACAGTCGCTTTCTCATTTACCTGTACGCTTCCAGCCATAGAGCACATGAATAAAGCATCGGGACACAAAAATGGATGAAAATAGCTGTCCATCACAGACTTTTTTAACCAATCAAAACCAACTGCGGACACTCCGCAGTCCCAAATGACAACACATATTTTCTCTGCTTGGTCATCATGGCCTAAGTTTATGCGAAGGGCAACTACAATTGGGGAAAACACCTTACAAATGCACCATGCGCAGATTTGGCTTAGAATAAAAAGTAGAGTGTATCAAATAAAGTAACAAAATGTACAACTTTTTGTTGCAGGTGACTTGTTGAATTGTGATGGCTTCTCCCTCTATGTTATGGGCCGCACATATTACAACTACGCGGTTCAGTCTGTAAACGTTTACTTCTAGCTAGGCTACGTGTTCCAAAACCGGGCTCATTTTAGAGAAATGTATATAAAGCAGCTAACTAGCTCATTCATTTCTTTATGCAGTGATTTCTGAACAAGCTTCGTAACAACATTTCTGAGGCAATAACCGACATTTGGAAGTAGAGTTACCGCTATAGAATTGAGGATGAGATAGCAACATTAGCAAGCTAACCAACGAGCTTGACAGTTTCCGAGATAGCAAAAGAATAATTATTTCAAAATAATTTTGGTGACGTTTCGGTAACATTTTATAGAATGTACCATGTCGATTGAAAGAAAAAATGTTTGTAATTAGGCTGCATATATATGTGTACTCACTTTGAAAGCCAGGGTTGTTGTTCCATGAAGGAACTCAATCTTTCTTTCAGGGCCATCTTCATCCTCTGGATACAGAGAAGCTTTCACCGCAAAGTTCACACCGTCGCCATTGGATGCCCCAAAGCCCAGTTCAGACTGACCCAAACCAGCACCGAAAGCATAAGGCCGCTCAGGGCGAGTTGAAAAATCCGCAGACTCACTCCTTAGCACACTAGCAAGCGCCATCTTTGTGACAGATTTTCGTAAGTGACGTTTTTCCGCCGGCTCTATAGAACTGCTAACGGCAAACTCGTGCACGCAGAGGAAGTACGTCACTCGCCTTTATGTAGTTCTTATGAGGGCGCCATCTGTGTTTTTGGCGGTCTCAGCTGTATATGTAAAATTTTTAATTCTTCGAAATTTGTACAATTCAGTGTAAAGAGTGTTTAACACCTCCCAATTTCTCTTCTTCTGTCCCTCTGATGCTATTCTTTCCCTATCTCCTTGGCATTCAAAGTTTCTCGTCTTAGTTCTCATCTCCCCTTGTATCTCCTTTCGTTGAACCGCACATTTTACTCTCCATACATAATTATTTCAACACCCATATTTTACAAATATAAATGTTACAACAATCTGGGGCAAAGATACTGCATTGTGAGCAATGCTGTGTTGCTCAATGGGTAATTCCACATATTCAGGAAATAATATATCATAAAAAGTAAAGAGAAGACAAAGATATGACAAAGCAGACCTGGGCAGAAGGTATCTAAATAAGATGTACACAGTCTGGAAAAAAGCTGTCTAGACTTCTCTTAAATGACCATATTGCCTTAGTTGAATTGACAGTGTATTGAATAAATGGTCCTTGCGTAATTGATCCATTTGGAATGTAACCATAGGGGCCATATTGCTGTTTCATTCTGCTTTTGTAAAATGGATGCTGTATAGTTATAGAATAAACACGGGCTTGATTCACTGTTCACACTCACTGTACAAGAACTGCAGCCAGGGTAACAATGGTCTGCTACCAGAGGTTTAGTGCGCCGTCATATCGCGTTATAAAACAATTTGCATATTGCTCTCGCCTTGAACACATAGTGGAGAGTCACAGGCAGTCTCCTATTGGTCTACAATTCTTCTGCTCATCCTTTCCTCTCTCCTTCCTCTCTCTTTCTTTCTTTCTTGCTCCCTCTCCCCCCCCCCACTCCTACCTGTCCATTCTCCTCTCCACCATTTCTCCCTCCCTCCTCCTCTCCTCCACCCTCTCCCTCTCTCTCTCCCTCTCTCTGTAGTACTCCTCTCTCAGGTCCTCTCTCTTGCGGCGGCTCCAGCCGCGGGCGGTGATGTGGTACAGGTCCACGCAGTTTCCGGAGTAAGCGTCGCGGTGCGTGGCGTGGTAAACCGCCCGGCGGGCGAGGGCGCAGGCCTCGGCCACGCCCAGCCCCCACTGCACCCCCCCGTCCAGCACAGAGTACGCGTACGGGGAGCCCGACCCCACCGAGAACAGCTCCCCCTGCAGACGAGTGCCATCACTGCACACATAGTACAGCCCTGGGCCCAAGGGACCTCTGATTGGCTTATTTTCTCTCCCCCTCGCTCTGATTGGCTCAGTCTCTCTCCTGCTCTTTCTGATTGGCTCACTCTCTCTCCCTCTCACTGTGATATCCTCCATTCCTGTAGTCTCTACCTCTCTCTCCCATCCTTCCCATCTCCCTCTATCTCCTCCTTTATTTCCTGCCTCCCTCTCTCCCTCCAAATCTCCCAAATCCACCCCTCCATCCGTTCTTTCACTCCTCCCTCCATCCCAGCCGCACAGCATGGCCGCCACGCACACGTCAGTGCCCTTGTACGGGTGCAGCATGTGTGAGAGCAGCTTGGCAGCGCCCCCTACAGACAGGCGGTGGTGATGGCGCAGGTGGTAGAGGCGGAGCTGGCGGGAGAGGATGCGCTCCCAGAGCATGCAGTCTGCTGCGCTGCCGGACGTGGTCATCAGCAGGTGGGCGTGGACCGGCTGGATCTTCTGCGCAGCCGGACAGCAGATGAGACCCGCCGCGCTGGCCCTGGTGTCTGCCGCCGCCACGATCCCGCCCCCAAACACGAACGCCAGGGTGGTGGTGCCGTGGCACAGGGCGAAAGGTGGGGCCACCCCCTGCAGGGCATTCTGGGTAAGGAGGTCTGGGGCAGGCACAAACAAGCTCAGCGGAACTCCCCCGTCCCTCTCTGCTAAGGAAATCGGATCCCCCCAGTCACCCCTGCCAGCGTGCAGAGTGGTATCTCCCACAAGCATGGAGAGTGAGGCCGGGCAGTTCCATCTGGGATAGACAGGGGTGTCCCGAAAGCCGCATACTTCTTGCAAAGCCATGGGAGAGTGTAAGAAAATTCTGATTTCAGATTTTTGTGCAATGACACATCAAACTAAAGAAATAAATTATTTAAAATGGGTCACAGCCTAACAATCACATCGATAACAGAGAGTCGTAAAAACAGGCAGCATAGGGCAGCCAATCAGAGCACAGCTGAGGCCCAGTCACTCCAGCAGCTTCCAGCGGATCAGGGGGCAGGTGTCCAGATGGATCTGGATCAAACTGGATCAGACCGGCCGTATCCCCATATAACCCCATATCGGCAGAGCTGCATGTTCCTCCGAGAGAGGGAACATCGGTTTCAGCATGTTTGCATCACCCTGCTGCCTGTGTTCCCCCCACCCTCCACAGGCCCAGAACCCTCTTTTAATCTTCCGCTCGCGGATCCGTCCCGGATGCTGTGATCTCTCTCTCTGCTCTGCTCCTTTAGATAGCGGCACACATCCGCCTCTCTCTCTCTGCGTCTCGCTGTCCCCAAAGCCCCCCTGTGAGAGAGACAGAAGTGGGAGAGTCTTCTCCCCTCTTTATATACACGCCGGTGCCGGCAGGAGTCTGGACACGCACATGACCTGATCTCATCTGCGCTGGGGAGCACCAACGCGACGCCCGTGCACAAGCGTGACGCGTCCATCAGGGTGAAGAAGCCTCTCTCCCGACGCCATTTCCATTCCGCACGCTCAGCGCTATCTTCCCTCAGCATAGCTTAGCATGAGGGGTGTCACAAGACCTGTGGATTTGTCAAATTATGAATACCAGACCATTTTCCAAATCCATAATTTCATTTTCCTTGTTACTCATTGATTAACATCAAATTGACATCCAGGAAAGAGGGAATACTTTATGCGCAGGGAAGGTTTACCCTGACTTTCCTAAACTTTTCCTGGGAAGTACTGAAATCCAAAGGTCACTGGCTGGAGGGGTACACATGACCTGGCCTGGTCGTTTCCACACACTAGGCTGACTACTTTGCAGTGGAGGGGAGAGGTGCAGACACAGAGGTACAGACAGATGGATCTCACCTGTGTGGAGGTGCACATTTTTCAGTGCCAAGCTCAGTTTAGCAGAAGACCCAACAAGCCCACATCTGCAGTCTGAGGGTGACATGCAGTTGCATGACAAATATAAATAAATAAAAGATGTAAATATATTAATGAAAGCCAGTCATAGAATGTGATGAGGGATGTGACAGCATTGATCACTGCTGTGACATTTTAAAAATAAATAAATAAAATAAAACAGAAAAAGTTCTGTCTTGCTTGGAGTCGAAACATGAAAAAAATGTTCACATCAAAAGCTGTTCATGATCAATAACAAAACCTTTTAACTGTTGAAAATGTCAGATGTGTGACACCAGTGTTTCTGAAAAAAAAAATTTTTAACATGAACATTCTCTTTTTTTTTTACATCTATCATGAAATACGAGCCCGTGGAGAGTTTGTATGCCGCATGCTGCATTCCCATACATTCATGTTGTTCCTTTGCTTTATCTTTTTTTCTGGAGTCCCGTGAGATTTGAAAGCCTTCCCAGATTTCTGGGAGGGGTGCAGAGCCCCCCCCCAGGTAAACACACGGTGCGGGGGGTGGGTTTTGGGAGGGGTGCAGAAAGAATGCTGAAAGCGTGCTTTTGAGCTCTACCTTAATTTTTCTCTTGAACTTATTTTAAAACACTGCAGTTTTGGATAACTGCCATTTACTCTTTCGTTGAACTCTTTTATATCCAGTACTTTATTTGTAAGGGACAGATACAAAATACATGGATACAATGCAAGTACACTAGTTCACACTCACCCAGCCCCTGACTGCATTACTTCATTAGTATTAAGCTTGAGGAATGCAGGTGATCCTGGATTGTCCCTTTGCTGGAGCTGGAGGAAGCATTCCATCACTCAGGGTCGGATGGAACAAAAACCAGGAGCTGGAGGAAGCATTCCATTACTCAGGGTCGGATGGAACAAAAACCAGGAGCTGGAGGAAGCATTCCATTACTCAGGGTCGGATGGAACAAAAACCAGGAGCAGCTCCTGAAATCCTGGACCAGGATTCTCTTTGAGCTGAGACTCTTGACAGGAATCAACAGTCTGTGTCTGACAAACGATAAAGTGACTTCTTTTCCCAAAACCTTTTAATTGGGACCACAACGTTTTAAATAGTAAGTATGCAATTACATCAACTGGAAATCTAACCAGTTTCTACAGGCATTGATTTCCCATAATGCACTTCACCTCAGATGAAAGCACTGTGTGTCTCAGCTCTGATTGATCGAAATAAACAAATGTGAGTATGTGATATTTATTCTTGGCTGAGTTCACAGCTATATGTGACAGAATGTAACACTGAAAAAATAAAACAGACTCTCAATGAACCATAAGAGTGCAAAAGAACATTTTCAGCTTCTTTCACTTCAGGAGAGGCCAGAGAGAGGGAAACGGAGAAACAAGAGTAAAAACAGGTGAGACAGAGAGAGAGAGCAACAGAGAAAATGAGAATAAAATGTGAGACAAAGTAATAAGAATTTAAAAATTTACATCTTAAATCCAAATATAAATAAATGACTACGATTAAAAACTGCTGCCTGACAGCTTCGATGGCTCCTCTTTTGCATGGCGATATTTTTTACGTTTTCTTTGCTCTGAGATTCAGCCCACGCGTGGAAGTGTTCGATGACGCTGACATTCCTTTTGAAACATCCGTGGCGCGATGTAGCAGCAGCAGCGCAGCTTTGGAAAATCTGTCGGTAGAAACTTGTGAGTGGAAAACATGACGAAATGTTACACCGACTCCGGAGACCTGTTTCCTGTCATGGGGGAGACTGGCAGATCGAGTGAGGGGACTGAGGCACAGTTTCGGGGACTAGCCGGTTTGACATGAGGATTTTGGGTGCAGTTTAGGGAGGTGGTTGCCAGTTTGAGTGAGGCTTTTAGGCCAAGTCTGAGTGCTTGCCAGTCTGACTGAACAGCTTTGGGTAGAGCTTGGGAAGGAGGTTGCCAGCTTGAGTGAGGGGCTTTGGACAGAGTCTGGGAGGGTTGCCAGTTTGAGTGAATAGCTTTGGGTAGAGTTTGGGTGAGGGGTTGCCAGTTTGAGAGAGGGACTTTGGGTGGAGTTTGGGGGGAAGTTGCTAGTGTGTGCAAGGAGCAAAGAGAATGAGTGTGAGAGATAGACGGGGAGAAGAGATATTAAAACAGAGATTTTTTAAAAAAAAAACGTACTTGTATTCTAAGCGCTAACACCTTTAAGCTACAAAGCCCAGTCAAACACATTACCAAAATCAATCCAAAAAGATTGCATCAAAAAGTAAACCTCTGTGAATTCTTCTGAAGCGTCTCTGAGCTCAGACAACCAGCAGCATCTGGGGGTTTCAGTCAGCCTGTCTTTGTCACAGTATTATGACTGTGTCATCTCTCTGAGAGCGGGAATAGCTTGTTAATTGTCTTTGTGTAGTTCTGTCACTGCAGCCATGCTGTGGCTTTGTTGCTCTATGTGAGGGAACATTTCTAAGGTGCAGTTACATTCTCCCGCCCCTCGAGGGCGCCAAAGTGCAGCACTTCCCTCTTTGATCAGATTGATTGGTGCTGACTGAATGTGACTGGTGAGTTGCTCAGAGATGCAGTTTTAAAGCAGAGACAGGCTGTGTGCTTCTCTGCGTGAGTCTGGGCCCCCCGTGGCTGTGTTTGTGTGGGATTGGGGGTCGGGGTCACAGCGAGGCAACAGCTTGTTCTGAAGAAAAATGATCTCTCTCTGTTTCTCTCTCTGTGTACAGCTTGAAGTCATGGCAAACAGAAAGACAAGACACTGCCTTTGGTCAGCAACAACAGAGGAGAGAAAAGAGCAGCGCATTAACTGAGGCACAGAGGGAATAAATGAAAGCAGAAACGCTGGAAGAGGGAAACAGGAAGTGGCTGAACGGTGCTTTCGCGCACTTTGATCCATCTTTGATCCCGTACCACAACCGTGATTCAGTTTTTCAGAGAATGACAGGCCCCAAAACAACATTCTAAACCCCTCTTTTAAGTCAGACACTTTTGTAAAATGATCTTGTTTAATATCATTTTTAAACTCAGTAAAGCAGTAAAATGATATCTTGTTTAATATCATTTTTAAACTCAGTAAAGCAGTAAAATGAACAAAGGAAGATACAAAATAAACTGTCAAACGATTAACCAGGTACAAGGTAAGAATGGTAGTAAAACAAATTGATATAATAAAAACTATCACAGAAATGTAAAAACTATATTAATGTACTTCATATACTTAAGTATTTAATTACAGTTAAACAATGGAATAGTACTAATTGTAAAATAATTACAATTACAATTGTGTTAAAATAAAAGGTGGTGTTAATAAAATGTACATTTTAATGCATAGTTTGTTATAGTGTATTACAGAAAATAATATGTTTTTTTTTTTAACTCAAGCAGTAAAATGTACAAAATAACAATAAAAGCACCAGTTCTTAGAGCACCATCTGACACTCAACAGTTCTGCTCTCCAAAGGGGTCAGATCTAAAGGAGAGTGTGTAGTAAAGATGGAGAAAGGGTCACAGCAGCTTCTACCATCCCAGCAGGGAAGGGGACTCAGCAGGGCTGTAGGGGGCTGTACCCAGCAGGGAAGGGGACTCAGCAGGGCTGTAGGGGGCTGTACCCAGCAGGGAAGGGGACTCAGCAGGGCTGTAGGGGACTGTGCCCAGCAGGGAAGGGGACTCAGCAGGGCTGTAGGGGGCTGTACCCAGCAGGGAAGGGGACTCAGCAGGGCTGTAGGGGGCTGTACCCAGCAGGGAAGGGGACTCAGCAGGGCTGTAGGGGCCTGTACCCAGCAGGGAAGGGGACCCAGCAGGGCTGTAGGGGCCTGTACCCAGCAGGGAAGGGGACTCAGCAGGGCTGTAGGGGGCTGTGCCCAGCAGGGAAGGGGACTCAGCAGGGCTGTAGGGGACTGTTCCCAGCAGGGAAGGGGACTCAGCAGGGCTGTAGGGGCCTGTACCCAGCAGGGAAGGGGACTCAGCAGGGCTGCAGGGGGCTGTGCCAAGCAGGGAAGGGGACTCAGCAGGGCTGTAGGGGCCTGTGCCCAGCAGGGAAGGGGACTCAGCAGGGCTGTAGGGGGCTGTGCCCAGCAGGGAAGGGGACTCAGCAGGGCTGTAGGGGGCTGTGCCCAGCAGGGAAGGGGACTCAGCAGGGCTGTAGGGGACTGTGCCAAGCAGGGAAGGGGACTCAGCAGGGCTGTAGGGGGCTGTGCCCAGCAGGGAAGGGGACTCAGCAGGGCTGTAGGGGACTGTGCCCAGCAGGGAAGGGGACTCAGCAGCACTGTAGGGGGCTGTGCCCAGCAGGGAAGGGGACTCAGCAGGGCTGTAGGGGGCTGTGCTCAGAAGGGAAGGGGACCCAGCAGGGCTGTAGGGGGCTGTGCCCAGAAGGGAAGGGGACTCCTCCATGGGCCCACAGCTCCTTCTGAAAGTTAGCCAGCTACCCATAACAAAGGTAAAAATGAAAATTATTTTTAACTAATTAAAACTTTGCTCAGGAGACATTAAAACTGTGTGATAAGATTCAAATAACAGACCCTTATATATCAGGAAACTCTATTATGGTTGGATTATAAGCAGCGAACAGCAAATATTCATCTCTCAGGCTAAATTCAGCTGATCTCTCTCATTTCAGAGGACACAGTTTTACAGAGCCATACTGAACCTCAAACCCAGGGGAGAGGGGTTCAGTGAATGTGGTCTGGACTCTGTGGAGGAGGGTCATTGGGTCAGAGATGTTGTAGAGGGACAGAGTTCCTGCCCTGTGATCCAGGTACACCCCTATTCTGGAGGAGGAGGGGCCAGGGATTGTAGAGCGTTGATTATTGTGATAGAAGGAGTAACTGCCATGAGAGCAGTCCAAACTCCAAGACTTTTCATTGTGTCCAAAGCTGCAGTCAGAACCGTGTCCTTTCCTGCCGATGCCTTTATATGCGACTGCTATAGAAACATCATCACACCCACTCCACTCAGCCTCCCAGTAACAGCGTCCAGTCAGAGCCTCTCTGCAAAGAACCTGGGACCAGCCATCAAATCTCTCTGGGTGATCTGGGTATGACTGGGTCTGTCTCACACGTGTCACCTCTCTGTTCCCCTCAGACAGACGGAGGTCTCTGTGTGCTGTGTTTGGATCCAGTGTGAGTTCACAAGAATCTGATGGAGGAGCAATATAAGTTCAACATTTGGTTTCAGATTTAAGTTTCAAGTCATTTACTTTCATATTACAACATTTCCAAGCACAAGAATTCACAATTTTAGAAAAGCTTTTTAGCTTATTTTCCTTTTTCAAGAAACAGTAAATAAATTGTACTATTTCATGTCCTTATTTTCATGTAACAATATTAGCTTGAGTTCAGCATTGTTAATATTTTTTTATATTAATATTACATTACAATTTCAAATGTACTTGAATGTGTTTATTACAATCATGTTTTATTGCAAAGATGTTGTAATAATTACTCAAGAAAACCATTGATATCTTGTTAAACAGACTCACATTGTAAGAACTCTGCTCTGGTCTTGGGTGCTGGAATCTCTTTTGTCTGCAGACCTGTCACTGTAATGAGATAGAGAGTTCATTTTCTTCTATTGGTTCATACCAACCAAAAAACCAAACGACATTAAACTTGCAAACTGAATAGAAAAAAATAAGCCAGAGCTTAGCTGTGTGCTCACTCCATCAACACACACAAAAAACATAATAAAACAAAATAAAATTAAAAATATAAACAAGGGCCCTTAGAATCTGTTGGGCACTTGGGCAGCAGGTGTGAGCCATACAAGAGGGGCTTTGATCCCAGCTGCACGATTACCGACTAATGCAGGAGAGGCAACACCTGGCCTCACCCGGGGAATAGGTTAGTTCACACTGGAGGCAGAAATGATTGTTCAGGTGCACTGGTGAAACAGGGGAAGATTGCAGGTAGAAGGAATTTGTAAACACATACATGATTATATCTAATGATATCCATGAGTAGCCATGCCATATAAGTATTTGTATTAACAACGGTACAGTCACACAATCATTTATACTGTGTGACAGAGAGATAACCACTCACTGCTTGGTGGGATAAACCTATTGCTGTTGGTTCTTCTGACAGGAGGCTGGGGTTCTTGTCCCTGGTGCTCAGAGATCTGTCTCTCTCTCCCCTCTCCTCCATCTGTGTGTATCTGTTGTCCTCTCCTGACAGTACTGACTGTGGACACTAGGGGGAGCACAATGAGGGTACAGCAAGTCACTATGCTTTTCCACCCCTCATTGTTTCTCCAGTTATGTTTTATACAATATCGGAAAAATAACAATTCATTTCATATTTTATGTTTTTCTACACATACCATTCTGATAGATCGTGTCTAATTCCCACTTGCAAACATCCTTCAGTCGCTGTTTCAGTTCAGAGACAGATTCCCTCACAAACCCAAAAGAGATGTGTGGATCAACAGCGATGCTGGGTAAGTCTCCACATCCAGGAGGACCACAGTGAGACTCACAGCTCTACAGAGAGACAGACAGACAGACACAGTGAGCTACACACACTCCTGGGGGAAGTCAGGAGCAACTTCATTGGAGAGCTCTGTGTGAGACACACCCCCTTCTGTACTGCAGATTGTCAGAGAGACAGTGATGTTACCTGGAGGAAATGGATGTGATCCTCTGTGTGTGAAAGCTGCTCCAGCTCAGCGTCTCTCCTCCTCAGATCAGCAATCTCCTGCTCCAGTCGCTCCAGGAGTCCTTCAGCCTCTCTCACTGCAGCCTTCACCTGATCTCTGATCAGCTCTTTCACCTCAGAGCACCTTCTCTCAATGGAGCGGATCAGCTCAGTAAAGATCCTCTCACTGTCCTCCACTGCTGCCTGTGCAGAGCGCTGTTAGGAGACACAGAGAGAGGAGGGCTGTACATTTGAACTAGGCCTTTCACTCAGCTCTTACTGGGACCCCAGGCAGCCCGTTCCCCACAGTGTGGCTCAGTGGGATTGAGCCCCACAGGGCTGGAAAGTGGCCCAACACTGGGCTCCTCACTGGCTGACTGGAGGAGAGCCCTGACCGAGCCCTGAAATGGCTCTTCCAGCAGCCAGCTGTTGTCTTCTCCTCTGGTCAGTACCCACCGTGAGTGACTGCACAGCCTGTCTCAGATCCTGCAGCTCCTTCTCTCTCTCCTGGATTCTCTGCTGGAATTTCCTCTGTGTCTCCCCAAGCTGCTTCTGTTGGAAAACAATATTTATTCCTATTTAAACACCGCTAAATGTACATGTTAATAACGGTTTTATAGTTAAATACAGAACAATTAAAACACTTATTCATAAATTCATTCATATTCACTCTCTCACACATTCTCACAAAGGAACATTCAGTCTTAATGACAGAATCATAGGTATCAAATATAATTAATCACTCAATTTTATTACAAAAAAATGAGATAACTACTTTTTTAACTTTAAAAAAAGAAACATATCTTGTGTATGATTTCATAGAACTTTACATTTTCAATTGTATTGCTCTGCACACAGCCAGTCTCGTTACTGTACCAGCAGAGTTCCAGCCCTTACCTGTTTCTCAGCCCTTTCTGCTGCAGCTGAGACTGTAGCGTGACCACAGTGTGTATCAATCACACACTGCATACAGACACACTGCTGATCAGTGTGACAGTAGAACTCCAGCAGTTTGCCATGATCAGAGCAGATCTTCTCCAGCAGGTTTCCAGTGGCTTCAATCAGATTGTGAGACTTCCCTCGATTAAGTTTATCATGAAGAATCAGATCAGTTTCACAGTAAGAGGCCAGACACACCAGACAGGACTTGACGGCTTTGCGTTTTCTCCCAGTGCAGACATCACACGCCACGTCTCCAGGTCCAGCGTAACAGTGAGCAGGAGGACCAGCTTGAAGTCCTGTCTTCTTCAGTTTCTCCACCACTTCAGCCAGCATGGTGTTTCTGCCCAGAACAGGCCTTGGGGTGAAGGTCTGTCTGCACTGGGGACAGCTGTAGACACCATTATGATCATACTGATCCCAGTAGCCCTTAATACAGCCCATACAGTAACTGTGTCCACAGGGAATAGTCACTGGATCCTTCAGTAGATCCAGACAGATTGGACAGCTGAACTGGTCCTGATCCAGTAGATCTCCAGCTGCTGCCATTTTACTGCTCACACCAACAGATACAGAGAGACAGATTTGAGTTTCGTAGAGCTAGAGCTGGGTGCATATGTGTATGAGAGTGCTTCTACCTGTCCCAGCTGAAGGTGTGGTGCTGGACTTTGGCCAGATGTGAGCTTTTACAGCATTTTTTATGCAGACTTGGACTCTGCTCAATGTCACACCTATAGATACACACACACACAGACGTTGTTGGGAAAGTAACTTGTAAAATGCCACAAGCTACCAGCTATCAGTTAAGCTTCCTGGTACTCCATGAGCCTGTCACAGGCTAATACCCCAAACAGTCCTTCGAAGGTTTCTGGGCTTATCCAGTGGATGGTCACCAGAGGATGGTTGTCTGAGGACCATAAACAGCTGCGCACATGCTCCTGTTTAGAGAAAGTCTGGGACAGTGTGCTTTTCAATGACACACACTCATCCCTGACCATTCTTCCCAATGCTCTCCTTTACGTCAAATGCCTGGAAGGCAAAATATGTCTGAATGGGCGCAACCTCCAAGTAGGGGCACAGAGAGGGCACAACATCAGGTTTTCTCCATTGTAAGGCAACTCTAGAGGGCACTTCATCACGTTTTCTTATGTGTGGGGGCACCAAGGATACCAGCCTTTATTCTGGAGCCCATTTTAGTTGCGTGAACCCTCCTAAAAAACCATTTTAAATATATTAAAAATATGGTACTAGTAAGCAAATTAGCTTTTTAATAACACACTTCAAGCTAATTTTGACAAACTACCTCTTCCACAACCATCTTGTGGGTCCCCCTGCTGGCTGTGGGTGGTATTGCAGTCATGACCCAGGCAGGGGAAGTGACCGACTGACCTCATTCAGAAGCTCCAAGGTGAGTCTCAGGTCTATGGGAAATACTTGATGCAAATACTCATTTTATTCTTTCCATATGTCATCCGTTACATATAATCAGTTACATATTTTAACATTTTCCATAAAAAAAACATATTACATAAGATAAAAATCTGTATGACTAATATATCGTAAAAATATGGTTAATAGAATTAATGATGCAAGTACATATATCACATTGCATTACAGACCTACATACCCTTAATGCTTACATTCTCACTCCAGAGAAATTAAAACTGTGTGATTGAAAAAATAATAAACAGCTCCTTATACATCAGGAATCTCTATGACATTTGGAATACAACCCAGTGTACAGTGGGGTCCCCCTCGGGCCAGACTTGGGAGCCCCTGAGGATTTAATCTGCCAGTTACACAGTGTAACAATCAGCACAATGAATTAAGCTGATCTCTGTCTTTCAAGAGGACACAGTTTTACAGTAGAGGAAAATCCCACCCAAAACCCAGGATAGAGGGGCTGAGTGAATGTGGTCTGGACTCTGTGGAGGAGGGTCATTGTGTCAGAGACGCTGTAGAAGGACAGAGTTCCTGCCCTGTGATCCAGGTACACTCCTATTCTGGAGGAGGAGGGGACAGGGATTTTGGTTTCTTCTTTATTGTGCCTGAAAGAATAACTGGAAGGAGAGCAGGACAAACTCCAGGAATTTTCATTGAATCCAAAGTTACTGTCATCACCCAGTCCTTTCCTGCTGATCCCTTTATATGACACTGCTACAGAGACCCCATCACCCCCACTCCACTCAGCCTCCCAGTAACAGTGTCCAGACAGAGCCTCTCTGCACAGAACCTGCGACCGGTTGTCAAATGTCTCTGGGTGATCAGGCCCCCAGAAAATGTGGGACAGATGCTGAAGCATATTCCCACGTGTCGTCTCTCTGTTCCCCTCAGACAAGAGGAGACGTCCACATGCTGTGTTTGGATCCAGAGAGAGCTGACAGTAATCTGATGGAGACAATTGTATTTGGTTTAGACTTTTATGTTTCTGTCTAGTGTCTAATGTCTTTATTTTATGAAAGAAAATTTGCTGGAATTCAAATTGACTGCATTAGACTGCACTGTAAATATATCCAGTGTTAATCAGACTCACATTGTAAGAACTCTGGTCTGACCCTGGGCTCTGGATTCTGTACAGTCTGTAAATCTGTCTCTGGGGAGAGAGAGAGTAAAGAAGAGAGAAAGAGGGAGAGAAAGAGAGAGAGAGAGATTATTGGTCAGCACTGCATCCTCCTCTGCAAATGCAGCAAAGGTAAGACTGCATGTCATACAGAGCGCATGCAGCCAGCCACTGCTTCTATCCACTCTGCAGTCCAGCAGCTGAGCTGCGCAGGCACTATGCAGCAGAACTTCGCCTCTTATGCAGCTGCTAAAGGCATACTGCATCCTACTGATTGGCAAGAGGAGGTGCTGTTGCATAAAGACAATGGGTGCACACCGCCCAATCAGAAAAGAGAGGGGCTAAGATAACTCTGGCAAAAGAAATGAATGTGCAGGGTGCTGGTAGAACAGGGGAGGCGTGTAGAGAGATGGTTAGATGGTTTGTATTTTAAATGGAGACAGGTTTATGTCTTATGACGTGTATGTCTAACCATTTTAGAATTTATATTAGCAGTGACACAGTTGCACACATTCGTACAGTGCTACTGAGAAATAAACACTCACTTTCCGGTGCATTTAATTCCATGTTTCTGGTTCTTCTGACAGGACATTTGGGTTCCTCCCCCTGGTGCTCTGACTTCTGTCTCTCTCTCTTCTCTCCCCCATCTGCACCTTTCTGCTGACTTCTCCTGTCAGTACCGACTAAGGACACTAGGGGGAGCATAATATGGTAAATATAGAAAGTCACAATCACAGAATTGGAATTGGAATTAGAGAAATCCCCTTCTCTAATTCTCATTTAACCTTTCACTGTGTCTCAAATTATGTTTATGACATAAAGAGGGAAATACATTCCAATACTCCAAAATATTGCAATCTTTTGCATATTTTCAATGATTCTCTACTTACCTTTTTGAGAGATATTATGCAATTCCACCTTGCAAATATCCTCCAGTCGCTGTTTCAGTTCAGAGACAGATTTCTTCACAAGCCCAAAAGAAACGTGTGGATCAGCAGTGATGCTGGGTAAGTCTCCACATCCAGGAAGGGCACAGAGAGACTGACAGCTCTACAGAGAGACAGACAGACAGACAGACAGACAGATATCAGTCAGACACAGTGAGCTACACACACTCCTGGGAGAAGTCAGGAGCAGCTCCATTGGAGAGCTCTGTGTGAGACACACCCCCTTCTGTACTGCAGATTGTCAGAGAGACAGTGATGTTACCTGGAGGAAATGGATGTGATCCTCTGTGTGTGAAAGCTGCTCCAGCTCATCGTCTCTCCTCCTCAGCTCAGCAATCTCCTGCTCCAGTTGCTCCAGGAGTCCTTCAGCCTCTCTCACTGCAGCCTTCTCCTGATCTCTGATCAGCTCTTTCACCTCAGAGCGCCTTCTCTCAATGGAGCGGATCAGCTCAGTAAAGATCCTCTCACTGTCCTCCACTGCTGCCTGTGCAGAGCGCTGTTAGGAGACACAGAGCGAGGAGGGCTGTACATTTGAACTAGGTCTTTCACTCAGCTCTTACTGGGACCCTAGACAGCCTGTTCCCCACAGTGTGGCTCAGTGGGATTGAGCCCCACAGGGCTGGAAAGTGGCCCAACACTGGGCTCCTCACTGGCTGACTGGAGGAGAGCCCTGACTAAGCCCTGAAATGGCTCTTCCAGCAGCCAGCTGTTGTCTTCTCCTCTGGTCAGTACCCACCGTGAGTGACTGCACAGCCTGTCTCAGATCCTGCAGCTCCTTCTCTCTCTCCTGGATTCTCTGCTGGAATTTCCTCTTTGTCGGCCCCAGGTGTTTCTGTGGAAAAACAGATTTTAAGAGTGAAACAGTAAACTATGCACCTTGCTGTAGTACATTGGACTGTGTCTGTCTTGGTAAATTCCTTGCTACAGAAATATCAATTGAGAAACAACAATGACACTACAAATGTTGAATATTGTTCGTCATGTTTTAATACATTAAAGGCATATCCAACTAAAATGTGTCATTTCCCATATTAATGGATATTGTTTGTCATCTTCGTGTATGATAAAAAAAGAGAAATTATTGGAAAGCTGCATATCTTCCACACAGAGAAAATCACCTAGTTCTGTAACAAGAACGACAAACCAATAAAAATGCTTCTTCAGTATATCTGTAAATCCATTTGGTTTGTCTTTCAGCTCTGTCCCTTTAGACAGCATATAAACGACATATGCACTCAAGGCAACTTGAGAACCATACATGCGATCAATGTAAGTGACAACAGGAAAATTTACAACAACCAATCTCTTTATCTAGCAAACTTGGTCCGTTTGTTCAATAGAAACACACATAATGAACTCTCTGCATTTTGCCTGATCCGTTGAAGTCACAGAACTCCACAGTATGCTTGATGACGTATCTTCATCAGCAAGCATAGGCTCTATATAGCATAGGCTCTATATGTAATTAGGTCGTTAGCCTATGGAGAGCTCGAGTAACACATTTAGCTGACAACTTAATCATCAGGTAACTGCGCTACCGAGCTAACTACATAATCACTTCATAGCTGTTCTTGCCAGAATATAGACCAAACGTTGGCTGTAGCAACGTTGTCCAGCATATTGTGGTGTGATCAACCGTTTTTTTTTTCAACTGTACAAAAATGAAACTTCGAAAATGTATTAACAGGACTGTGCATAGTTGAAAAAGTTGATTCATTACACTTGTCAAGCCACTTGAGTCAAGCGGCTGAAAACGTATGCGATCATACCTGGCTACACTCGACACGTCTGGGTCTGTCATTTTATTGCTTGAAAATTGCCAAGTCAAAACTGATATAAAGGGGTTAAGAGAGGTGTCAGTCAAATGAGTCCACGCCCACAGAATTCAGGCAATGGCCACGCCTATACAGTTTATGGCTGCGTTCCAATCCGAAATAAAATCCTCCCTTCGCTTCTTCCCTCCAATTGAGTGAGCCCTCCAGTGACGTGCAGGTGAGGGAGCCCTTCCCGAGCGAGGGGGAGCAACGGAGGGGAGGGGTTGTGGCTGTTTGAATTGGAATGACCGTCGCGCGGTTCTTCCTCACTTTGCGATCCTGCGCAAGGACTGGATTGCCGTGATGTGTCCCTTGCAGGCTGCAGTACCTGTTCCAGTTCAACTCTCCACCGCAAAACCAATCTAAAGACGGAGAGAGTTCTCTCTAGGCTACGTTATGCAACTTAACCAGTAATATAGTTAGATAGTGAAGATGCATGTTAGCTAGATATGTCTACATGTTAATTCCCTATGCCAAAATCCTTATATATTCCATGACCATAAAATCATTTCAAATAAATGTTTTTATCTACTATTAATTGATGTGATGTTATTTTAAGTAAAGTTGCCAAGCTTTTCTGAACTGAAGCCACTTATTTGTATGCACAATTTAATAATCATATAAAATAATTATCATAATCATAAAAATAGTTACTATAATTATTTGTGTAGCACCTTTTGAGCAGGGTGCATCCTAAAGTGATTCGCATAGACAAGTAAATATAAGACAAGATAACATATAGAAACAGATCAATATACCAACTAATGATAAATAGGTGTGAAGTGTAACGGTGTAAAAGTACATAAGTGTAGAGATAGGTAAAAAAGACGAAGTAAAAACATTTAACCCGAAATTATGCTGCGATATACATAGGCAATTATGCTGGTATGTTTAGATGGCGATTTAAAAAAAATGTGCTCAACAAATTCTATTTCATGCTGTGTGGATAATTGAAGCTTAGGATAGTATAATTGTTACAGTTCAAGACTTATGAGAGCTTATGGTTAAAAATTCATGGCTTAACAACCACCACCAACAACATAACGTTTTAGCGAATGGATTGTATAATCTATCGACAACAGAGGTCTTTGAACTTGGTAAAGTTTGTTTTTACATTTGCAAGTTTTTTGGTAGCAAGAGCATAATCTTCATATACAGTTTAACATGTGGGCAAGCGAGCAAGCATCACCGTGCATTCTGGGCAATATCAATGCTTGGAGGGATGATTTTTGTTGGCTCCGTTGGAGGGAGTGAAACCGAGGGCTTGAGCAAATGAAAATTCGCCCTTCCCTCAACAAATCTGGAATGGAATCTCCCTCATGGTGGCAGCCATCTTACATATGGGACTTTTTGGGGATTCCCTCCTCAATTGAAGGGCGAGTGAACACGAAGAAGCAAGCAAGAACATGACTGTTCTCTGATTCTGCCACTGAGGTCAAGGACAAATGGTATAGTCATGTTTCAGAGAAACCTGTATTTAATATAAGAAAAGATTAGAAGCTAAAAAGAATATTTATCTCACATAAATGGTATGACTGGTGGAAAATATGTTAATTTGAAGTTTCCAATGAAGTGCCTGAAAAATACTCTTTTGCTGCAAAATTTGCTGCCATAAATTTAACTCTGCAAATGTAAAGAAAAAAAAAAAGAAAAAAAAACTACTGCTGCCCACAAATTACTTTAACAGAAATGTTTGACATTGTAAAATACTCATATATTAAAATATCAATATGGACTGACAAAATGCAATCACTAAAACAAGAGCGTCCTCTGCTATCTCGGCATTACTTTCTGTGTCACACACCAACATTGGCTGCTGGCCAGTCCCACCTCAAACTCTACATGGGCGTGTCTTTTCCTGAAAATGGGTAGTGAAAGACATTGTGTGCTGTGAGGGCCTATTCCTTCTCAGACATGCAACAATGGAAAGTGAGTCAATAAGTCAGTCAGTATCTGTGGGCTCTGGAAAAAAAAATGTTTTATTGAGTAAAACATTGTTTATTCACCAAATTAAGACAATTAAAATAACTGAACTGATCAACAAGTGCTGACTCTTGGGATGAAAATGTTGGTTGGTAGTTCAAATTTAGTTGATAGATAATTCTACACTTGTGTTTTGGTTAGTATGTTATTTTGAAAGGAAATTAAATATCTGACATTTAAGATCATCACATTTTCTTCGCATCTGAAATTTGACAGGGCAGAGAGCCATACAAAGTCCTTCACCATTTTCTGCAGTTTATCTGTAATGTTTCTTATCACTGAGCTAATTATGTTCACCACATTCACTGCCTCAACTTCATGAATAAATATTTGTCACCGAGAAATAAAGAATATCAGCACAAAACATGTTTTGATTTGCTCTATTTGCAATTTCTTGAGTTATTTCTGAATAGATTAACACAAGATAATGGCTATACAATAGATACAGGACAAGCTGCCTCAGAAATAAAACTAGGAAAATAAAAAAATATTGCTCTGCACACAGCCAATATAGTCACTGTGCCAGTAGAGTTTCAGCTCTTACCTGTTTCGCAGCCCTTTCTGCTGCAGCTGGCACTGTATCATGGCCTCTGTGTTCATCCATCGTACACAGATAACAGATACACTGCTGATCAATGCGACAGTAAAACTCCAGCAGTTTGTTATGATGAGAGCAGATCTTCTCCTGCAGGTTTCCAGTAGCTTGGATCAGTTTGTGCTTCTTAAGAGGAGGAGATTCATAGTGAGGCTGGAGGTGAGCTTCACAGTAAGAGGCCAGACACACCAGACAGGACTTGACGGCTTTGCGTTTTCTCCCAGTGCAGACATCACACGCCACGTCTCCAGGTCCAGCGTAACAGTGAGCAGGAGGAGCAGCTTGGAGTCCTGCCTTCTTCAGTTTCTCCACCATATCAGCCAGTATGGTGTTTCTGCCCAGAACAGGCCTTGGGGTGAAGGTCTGTCTGCACTGGGGGCAGCTGTAGACACCAGTATGATCATACTGATTCCAGAAGTCCTTAATACAACCCATACAGTAACTGTGTCCACAGGGAATAGTCACCGGATCCTTCAGTAGATCCAGACAGACTGAACAGGTGAACTGATCCTGATCCAGTAGATCTCCAGCTGCCGCCATTTTACTGCTTACACTATGACAGAGGCTGAGATAGTCAGGGAACTGAGAACGTGTGTCAGAGTGAAAGAGACAGAGAGAGTAAATATCTGGTTCTACTTGTACCTGCAGGAGGTGTGGTCCTGGACTGAGGCCAGGAGTAAACCATTATCCTGTTTATGCTTCAGCCCTGGACACTGCTGTCTGATCCTGTCACACACGCGCACACACACACTCACACACGCAGACTTACTCGAACACAGAAACACACACACACACACACACACACACTCACACACGCAGACTTACACGAACACAGAAACACACACACACATACACACACACACGCAGACTTACACAAACACAGAAACACACACACACACACACACACACACACGCGCACACACACACACACACACACACACACACACACACACACACACACACACACACACACACACACACACTCACACACACACACACACACACACACACACACACACACACACACGCAGACTTACACAAACACAGAAACACACACACACACACACACACACACACTTCCTTGCACGACTACACTCTAATAAACTCAAACTGACAACAACCATACAGACTCACATACTCACTCAAATGACAGGAGTAAATATTGACAGATACACACACATTCATTCACACACAAATACTATGACCTCTCCTGTTGGTTAAACAAACCCATTGCACATGAACATGATGTTTAATTATTTATTTCCCATGTAATATGACTCTAACTAAATGCATATCTGTCTTTCACACTCTATTTTGAATGCTCTGTCATAGTAGCAAACTGGTCTTATCACAACCCCTCCTGGCAATGGCTCCTTATATTATGGTGGGTGACAGAAAAAAAATGATTTTCAGACTTGTGATGCCTTGTGTTACAAGATAGTAAATTGTATTGTGTTTCTGTATTAAACAGAAGTATATTACTGTCAAAGTATCTGCATTTAAATCATATGCAAATGAGGCTGCAGTACAAGAATGCACCACACCATGGCAACCACTTCAGAGGAGGGGCTTGGAAATAAGTGAGCTCTAGCATGTCCAAAATCAGCCAGAATTGTATGAATTGCATGAATAATAAATGCTAAACAGATGCTGGAGACTGATATGACCCTTCTGAAACAATAATTTGGTGGCCAGTCATTCATTTGTATGTTGATTCTGAGGTATGCTTGGGATCACTCTGTGGCAAAAAGGCCAATGTTTGTCTTTACTGAGGAGTGATGAGAACTCGATGGCAAATGATGCAAAAATGTAGCACTGTGTTTGGTGTCAGAAGAAGGAGAGTTATACTGAAAAGGACCTCACACCCACTGATCAGTTTTTTTTGTCTGTTTGTTTTTACATTATTGTGTGCTTAGTTTTTACATCTTCACTTATATCCTTTTATTATTGTACTTTGCTTTAAAGCACAATACATGATAGATGTTGTGTAAAAAGTAACTCTAAAACTCTACTAGAAAAACTGGCAGAAGTCTGTCTAGGATAATTTCTCTATTTGTGTCTCCTCTATTTTATTCTCTTTCTCTCTCTCTTCTGCTCTTCACTAAACACAAATCTATATAAAACAGTGTTGACATGAAAATTCCAGGAAGCACATAGCAGAAAATAAACACACATTTATTCACCTGTTACTGAAAGACAGGCACAAACACAATTGAAAAGTTCCATTCGTGGAGATTATTTATTTTATTTTTCCCATTGGACCTGTTGGTCTCAGGAGATTTTATCTTTTCTTGTCACAATATTGATCAGAAAAGGCTACTTACAGAGATGTGTAAAATATACAGTCATGGGCAGTTTGTGGTTTCTGTTCTGTCAGAACAATGTGGATCAGTTGTAAAAGAAGATGGATCTCGCAGGGTTCTTGTGAGTGTAAACACAGTAGACCAGCAAGAGGGAAATGTGTTATTTGATTATTCATTAATTTTATTTTTAAATGTATTGACAACGTTTGTCTTGTAGCCCCCCCTCCCCACTTCGAGGAGAATGAATGAGTGTTTGTGTCAGTCCTCTGTTCCATGCTTCCTGGAATGTTAGTGACCACTCTGTTTTGCATATCTGTGTTTACTGGAGAGCAGGGGGAGAGAAAGAGAGTGAAAGAAAGAAAGAGAGAAACAAAGAGTCTTTGACTTCTGTCCTGCAGATTCTATTCCTTTAATAAATGTACTCATTAAAATTGCAGCCAATAGTGTGCAAGATTGTTACACTTCCCTCGTTCTGACAGAACAGAAAATACAAACTGCCCATTACTGTGTCTATTTTATACTTCTGCCATCAAACTAACAAAACTGGATTTGGACTAACCCAAAACTCATTTTCTCTACACACCATGTACTAAGAAGGTAAAATATTGACCAAAGCATTTACTTTGAAATACCTAAATACCTGCATAGTTTGAAGAGTTTAGGCACAAACATGACTGTTTTAAGATGAAGTAGTTCCATGGTTTGTTGAGTAAACATTCATGGATCACTGCTTAGGTATAAAAACTTGAGCATGAGATAACAGGAACATATTAAACTGATCTTACATTAATATGCATTAAAAGAAAAGGAGTATTCAAAAGGAAAAATATTCTTAAAGAATTGCATGTTATTTTAATCATGGCCACCACTTGCCTGTGGCTATATTATGATCATCATCAAACTTATATGGATTAAACTTTGACTGTAAAAACTAGAAAGCAAGAGATTTGAGTACACACTTTGATTGTACTAATTCCAGAAAAAAACATTGTACATCATTGTTGAAAGTATATTTTAAAAAGCCCCAGAATTAATTTGTAGTATGTAGAGACATTTTAAATGCTCTCCTCTCGGGCCAGACTTGGAAGCCCCTGAGGATTTAATCTGCCTGTTTGGGCCCTTGAATCTGTGCGGTTGGCAATCCTGTCACTGGAGAGAGAGAGAAAGGGATAGTGTGTTCCAGCTGACCTCTCCTGACAGTACTGACTGCGGACACTAGGGGAAGCACAATGTAGGAAATACAGCAGGTCACAATTAAAGCATTACATTCCCAGTTTTAAATTCCCTTTTAGCCTTTTCTGTGTCACCAGTTATGTTTGGTAACATAAAGATGGAAATACATTCTCAACATATTTATAATTTCATAATTCAGGTGCTTCTACACATACCTTTCTGAGAGATCTTGTCTAATTCCCCCTTGCAGACATCCTCCAGTCACTCTTTCAGTTCAGAGACAGATTCCCTTACAAACCCAAAAGAGACGTGTGGATCAACAATGATTCTGGCTGGCTAACTGGAGGAGAGCCCTGACTGAGCCCTGAAATGGCTCTTTCAGCAGCCAGCTGTTGTCTTCTCCTCTGGTCAGTACCCACCGTGAGTGACTGCACAGCCCATCTCAGATCCTGCAGCTCCTTCTCCCTCTCCTAAATCTCTGCTGGAATTTCCTCTGTGTTGGCCCCAAGTGTTTCTGTGGAAAAACATGTTTTAAAAGTGAAAGAGTGAAGTGTGTGCCATACTGCAGGTCTGTGTGTAGGACTGCACCTGCCTCACTGTGTGAGTGAACCAGCTGCTTCAGCCATATTGATTAAGGAAGTGAACAGGGGAGTGAGGGGTGTAGCAGAGGAGTAGTTTCCTTTGACCCGTCATAGCTGCGTGTTTGATATCCCATTGCAAATATTTCCATTTGCTTGAACACTGCATAAGTATACACAGTTATGTTTGTATGCAGCACAAATGTTTCTCAGCAAGATGTATTATTATGACTGTGTGTTATGTCTCACAAAAAGTGATTGAGAAAAGTTTACATGAAATGCTTGACTTTGCTTGGCATCTGCTCAGTTTTAGACCTGAAATTCATAGTTTTACATCAGCCTTTTAAATGAATCCCTGTACCACGGGAATAAAGAATCTCATAGCAACACATAATTTGATTCACAGCTTGAGTTTTTTAATTAGACAAAACTGATAATAACACATTAAAAACCCAACAAACTGTGTCAGAAATAACAATAGTTGGCAGTAATGCTCTGTACACAGCCAGTATAGTCATTGTGCCAGTAGAGTTTCAGCTCTTACCTGTTTCTCAGCACTTTCTGCTGCAGCTGAGACTGTATCATGGCCTCTGTGTTCATCCATCGTACACAGATAACAGATACACTGCTGATCAGTACGACAGTAAACCTCCAGCAGTTTGTTATGATGAGAGCAGATCTTCTCCTGCAGGTTTCCAGTGGCTTGGACCAGTTTGTGTTTCTTAAAGGCAGAAGATTCATAGTGAGGCTGGAGGTGAGTTTCACAGTAAGAGGCCAGACACACCAGACAAGACTTGACGGCTTTGCGTTTTCTCCCAGTGCAGACATCACACGCCACGTCTCAAGGGGCAGCTGTAGACACCAGTATGATCATCCTGATCCCAGTGGCCTTTAATACAGTCCATACAGTAACTGTGTCCACAGGGAATAGTCACCGGATCCTTCAGTAGATCCAGACAGACTGAACAGGTGAACTGATCCTATATCTCCCACAATCCCACACTCTGTAGTACAGCTGTATAAATGTCTTGCCCAAACATTTCGAAGAAATTGCAAATTCAACACACCCAAGGGTAAAAAATGACAGCACAATTAAAAACTCAATAAATTGCAGCTTTATTGGGTGAATGTGGGAAAGGAAAAATACAGAGTACAAAAGCCGAGCGGCGTTCAACCAGAACTTTATTCAGCCTAGCTGAGAGTCCCCGCCTCCCTCCCTCACTCCAGGATGTCGCTGAACATCTTCCTCTTCTTTGATTGGCCGGTCTGAACCTCCAGCCACTGGCCCCGCCTCTTTGTGAAGTGGGTGAGGGCAAACTTGGCCCAAACGTGACGAGCGAACTGATCTGACCTGAGGACGGACTCACTGGGTACTGAGAGAGAGAATAAGAGACAGACTCTGATATTAAATAATTGGAAAAAATGCAGAACTATAGAATCTTTTTCTGTATACATATATAGAAACAAACTTGCTCGATTCAAACCCGTGAAGCATTTTGAATCGCTAAATTCAACAGGCACTCAAAAAACGAGTTTGCAGAATGTGACCACAGAAAAAGGCAAATGAGACACTCTGGACCTTTGATGGTTACAAGTAGCATTCTGGGCATTGAGTGAATTCTGTGTTGCAGTGCATTATGGGACTTGAGCTCAATATTGCGGGATTTGGGTGCATTGCATTCTGCAAAATAGTGGTGAAGCTACCACCTGGCAGCTCTGTTGTTTTAGTTTTGGATATATGCTCATGTTCATCTTAACAGATCAGTATGAAATTGTTCTGTAACTTCAAAAAATGAAAAAACAGATCCATGTGCTTACCCAGCTCCTGTGCAATGCTCTGTCTCTGACTGAGGGAGGCGCTGTTCCACACTGCCTCCAGAACACGGCTGCCATACCTGGAGCAGGCCAACTGCACATACTGCCCCTGAGGGAGGGGGGGGGACACAGTAAATATGCAATTAATCATTCTGGAGGACTTTAACACCATTTTCAACAATAAAGTGTGAGAAAACGCCTCTGTTCAGGTGTGTGTGTGTGTGAGAGAGAGAGAGAGAGAGAGAAAGTATGTGTAAATACATGTGTGACTGCATGTGTATGTACAAATGTGTATGCGTGTGTGAGACAGAGTGTGCATGCGTATGAACATGTGTGTGTGTGTTTCACCCTCCCTCTCACCTCCAGCCTCCTCAGTATCTTGCCCCGCCCCTTGTCACTGGATGATGTCAGCAGGGCCTGCAGCACATGGCTCCCTGATTGGTCGGTTCCCAGGATGAGGAGGTCAGAGGGCGGGAGCTGGCGTAGGCTGTTGAGCAGGAGGGAGCGGTCGCTGAATTTGGCCAGAGACTGGACCAGCCGGGAGCCGTGGTAGCAGATTTTAGACAGGGGGCGCTAAAGAGCAGAGGGACAGGAGGGAACAGAGATCAGCAACAGTAGCCCCAGCAGCCTCAACTGTCAGACTCATAACTATGACATCATAACTATGAGCCTAACAAACTACTGTCTTAATTGTGACATCACACCATCCACTTTTGGCAATGTTCTATACTAGTAAACTAGAGGTCAGTTATTTCTTCAGACTAATGAAGAGGAATACAGCATGTACATTCTATGGTTGTTCTTCAGTATTAAATGATATTACACTTTACTAATAAAAACACTTCAGTTTTACAATGTCTCAAGTACAATTGGGCTTAAAGTTCATTACATCTAAAATACATGAAACTGACTTGAAAATAAGGAAAAATAAGAATAGTAAAATAAAACATATTTTACAAATACAGGCAGTCCCCGGGTTATGAACGAGATCCGTTCCTAAGTCTGCCTTTAAGTAGAATTTGGACATAAGTCGGAACAGGTACATACGGTTCATATTTAGCGTCAGTTCGTCAAATGTTTGTTTCAGTTACTATATATTTTACCTTTCTATGTGTATAAAACATTTAAGAAACAATTCGGTGGTTCGTCGGTTCAAACCCTCCAGTTTGAATCAGATCACAGTGCTGTTCGTTACTACGAACCATTGCATGCAACTCGAATTTTTAATATCATAGGCTTTATGGCAGTCCGTTCACAAGTCGGACATTTGTAACCCGGGGACTGCCTGTATGCTCATGGCAATTAAATAAATCTTTGATTTAACTTTCTATACCTTATATAACATTATATAATTGATATATAAGTTTATTAAAGGGCTAATGCAATGGAAGCACATGAAAAACAAGCAAACAAAGAAATACGTGAAAGGTGAAAGGATTCACAGGAGAAGCACACTGGTTATCCTGCATGTTCAGCTCAGGGCACTGACCTGTGTGTCTCCATCGCCCCCTGCTGGCTGCTCACCGTAGTACACCTCATGAGTAAGCAGAGACAGAAAGAGAGGGAGACATGAAGGCTGCAGGGAAGAAGGGCTTGAGCAGTGGAAGGCCTGGGATGGAGAGAGAGAGGGAGGGAGAGGGGGACGGGTGAGAGAAAGACACAGAGATAGAGAAAGATTATGATCATACGTGATCATTTCAAAAACCATGTGAGTCAGTAACCATGTTTACGTTTAATGAGACGTCAATACTGCGAGTAAGACATCAAACTCGATTAAAAGCATTTACATGTGTCTGTACTTAATGCAGGAATCACAACATGTGGGGTTCACAAACCGAGCACTCAAACCTCTGCAGAGGGGTGTCTGGGGTCTGCACGCGCCAGATATCCCACGACACCCCACATACATTCATCTGATTATTCTTACTGTGACTACAAGCTTAATCGCATTAAAATAATGAAAGTAACACGTTTGAATGGGTCTTTGTGTGTGAAAGCAGAGTACCGCCTTTGTTGCATTCAAATCAAACTATTTGCAGTGAGGCCACACACAAAGCTGGAAATGAAGAAGCTCCTCCCATACTGAGGTTCATGAAGCCCCTGAATCCCTCCCGCCTGTGAAACAGCGCTCATGAGCTGCAGAGAGTCCTCCTCACCTCCAGGAGGCACTGCAGCAGCTGGCCTTGCTTCTCCTCCCACTGCGCACAGCCGTCAGCCAGCTGGATGATCACTCCCATGTGACCCGCCGCCAAAATGGCCTCCAGGCCTTCCATCAGTTCCTCAAACACTTTGAGAAACTGAGACCGGAGAGAGAGAGAGGGAGGGAGGGAGGGAGGGAGGGAGGGAGAGAGGGAGAGAGAGAGAGGACTAAGTACAGGAATTCACAGGGTGCACACTCCATTGGATTTAGTGATTTAGTGCTGCAGGTGGGTGCACTGAGGAGCGCAGACATACAGAGGGGCAGTAGCTCTTCCAAAAAGGGGGTGATTTCATTGTTTTTTAGGTAATCTCAGGTATCAAAATCTTTCAGAGGGGCAGCTTGGCCAATAGAGGGCAAATGGGCCGTTGCCCAGGCAACAACAGCATGAAGGCGTGCACGTCCCTGGTTGGGTACTCTTAACTCCTAGCAAACCTGGAACGCTTTATAAACACTTTCTATCACCTGCTTTCTGGGAAGAAGCAGCTGAGCTGAATTTTCTCACCACAAACATACCCCGAAAATCCGGAGCAGACCGATGATGGGGCGAGGGTAAGGTGCTGCTATGTCCCTTTGCAATTGAGGTGAGAAACCTAACTACTGTGAAACGGTTAATACCAACTCCAGTCATTCTGTGGTGCAGTGCTATAGACACTCCCCAGGGAAACAGTGGCTGCTTCGTTAGGAGAGAGCGGGCAAAGAGGATAGAGGGTGGAGAGCTGGGGTCAAAGGTCGCATACCATCTTGTAATTGGCAGAAGCAGCCGTCAGTCTCTGCACAGGGAAGTTTGCGATTGGATGGATGGCCAGGTTGACCAGCTGACCCTGCAGGTGGTTCTTATAGAGGTCACGGAGCAGGGCCTTATGGGACAGCTGGAGGACTGTCTCGATGAGTCGGCTGGAGGCCTGATCCTTCATAAAGACCAGGAGCGGACTAAAACAGAAGAGCACAAACACCCTTATATTAACCACACACCTATTTAACCTACATACTCCCATTCCTACAGCTCACACAGACGCTCTCATATGTTAACTACTGCTGGGAGACAGTTCTGGAGAGTGGCACAGTGTTTGAGAATGTATATTAGAATTACAAACGGATGTCTCCACATCTGACCAGGGCTAAATGGAGCCTCCTGTTAATGACCTGTTACCTGCCGTCTGCAGAACGTGGGGTTCACCATTACCATATATGAGCCATCACATGCTAATGTATTTCCCTTAAACTTTATAAATTCACCATATAATGTAATCCTTGAACATTTTGCTACGTGCTTGTGTTCCCGCGGCCAGCTATGCAAGTCAAGTATCTGTCTTCAGCTGTGAATATAAGATCTGTTTCTTCATCAACAACATGGTTGTTTTTACTCATTTTGAGAATTGAATTATTTACTAACTCTACTCACAATACACCAAGTTAAACTTACCAAGCATACAAATAATTCTGTTATGCTATACCCTAACAATAGACAAAGAAGAACTGATACAACCCTTTTACATACTGACTGATAGTAATTTTGCTTTGCACTCCTTCCTGGTCCAGTTCATTTATTGTGTATTGTTGTGTTCTGGATCTATGTGTTTAAGTGTTGAGTATTGACTGGGATGTTGTTGTGTTCTGTATCTACAGTAACTAAGTGTTGAGTATTGGGATGGAGCTGCTCTCACCTGACCCCAGGGGCAGCGTTGAGAGATGACAGGTATCCCACAATGCCTTTGGTGAGGCGCTTGCACAGTTTGGGCCTCTTCCTGTGACAGACCGTCAGCATGGCCTGCAGCACTGTGCTGGCCTGCACGTTCGTCACACACGCTGGGGGAGAGAGGGAGAGGAGGAGGAGAGAGAGGAAGAAAGGGTGAATTAAAGAACGAGGCATAAAAACACAGTCTGGGGCACCTCTAAAAACCCAATAGAAATACACCAAACTGTCGGATAAGAGGGATAGGGCATGGATGTGAAAGGGCGGGGTATGCGTGTGAAAAGGCAGGGTATGCGTGTGAAAGGGCGGGGGTATGCGTGTGAAAGGGCGGGGGTATGCGTGTGAAAGGGCGGGGGTATGCGTGTGAAAGGGCGGGGGTATGCGTGTGAAAGGGCGGGGTATGCGTGTGAAAGGGCGGGGCACTAAAAGGACAGGGGTGGGTATGAGAGGGTGTGGCTTTGATGGAACGGGGCAGGGAATTTGTATGGGAGGGTGTGGTTTTAATGATGTGGGTCGGAGTATGAATGTGATTGGGTAGAGGGAAAAGGGCAGAGGTCACAGGGCACAGACTCACTGTTCACATGGTCCATCAGCGACAGCGCCAGCCTCTTCAGCGCCGGACCAAAGGAGCTGGGGGCCTCAAAATCTACCAGCACAGGACTGCTTTTCTGTTCCTTACCCCCTAAACACACACAGCTACATTACACACACAGTTACCCTACACACACACACACACACACGCGCACACACACGCACACACACGCACACACGCGCGCGCACACACACGCGTGTGTGCGCACACACACACACACACACACTCTCACTCACTCACTCACACACACACTCACTCACACACACACACACTCACTCACTCACTCACACACTCACACACTCACACACTCACACACTCACACACTCACTCTAAACTGCCTTCTGTTCCTTACCCCCCAAACACACACAGTTACATCTTTAACAAGCATGCACGCACGCACACATGCACACACACAGCTACATTGCTACTACACCCACACATACATACATACATACATATATACCGAGATACATTACAAAAACACACAATAACATCGCGCACACACACACATTAGACCTTGTGAGCGTATGTGTGAGTGTTTGTATGCGCAGGTGTGAGTCTACCTGTCTGTGAGTGTGCAGGGGCGGGGCTGTGGCAGTGTGGGTGTACGTGTGAGTGTGTGTATGCACAGGTGTGAGTGTACCTGTCTGTGAGCGTGTGGGGGCGGGGCTGTGGCAGTGTGGGAGTATGTGTGAGTGTGTGTATGAGCAGGTGTGAGAGTACCTGTCTGTGAGCGTGCGGGGGCGGGGCTGTGGCACCCCCCCAGCACGTGTGATAGAGTGCGGGTCACATGGGAGCCGTGGGTGTGTGTGATGAACTCAGTCACTCCCTCCGTCACTACCCGGGACAGGGCCAGGACCTGGGCCTCCAGCATCCCACAATGCCCTGCTTCCGTCTCCTCCTCCGCAGCATCTGTGGGTTCCTGCAGCGGGCGCTCTGCAGGACACAGATACTCATTACTCCTCTTTGACAGGAGAGGGACAGACAAAGCATTCCCTCTCTCTCATCTGATCCCTCTACAGTTCTTCTCATCCCTCCATCCATCTTTCATCCAAAGGCAAATTTCCCCCTAATTACCTTGGGCTCCATTTTGCCTTTGGAAAGTTTTGGTGCAATGATAAAAATACTTTTATATTAAACTGGATTTATTTTACAGTTCACGACTTAACCACTGCAGCTGAATATCTGTTGCATCCACATGCATGAAATAAAATCTATATTGTTTAAAAATAAACACAGGAATGATTGCTGAAGTTAAAACCTTCTATGATGGTAAGTGCTCAGTTTAGACCATCAAAATACAGTCATGTGTAAATAACTTTCTGACTGATTTCCTGTCTGTTTCTTGCCTGTCTCAGGTAACTCTTCTGCACGTTTCTCTGTCTGTCTGTCTCTCAGTCTGTCTTTCTGCCCGCCTCCAGGACTCACCTGCCCACCTCTGCACCTGTCTTAGTGCGCTCTCCACCACGTGTCCCCCACATCGGTCACATGACACGGTTCTGAACTCTGCCCCCGAGGCTCCGCCCAGCTCTGCTAGTACCTCCCCCACCTGGGCAGGGCTGGCCAATGCTAGCAGCCGCTGCAGGGTGATGCTGCCTGTCATGTCCATGGCGACCAGGACGGCCCGCCCCCTCACTTCCGTCAGCACGTTTTCTACAAACAAAGCTACAGCAAGAGTGCACATGCAACTGTTACATTACACTACATTACAGTCAATTGTATTACATTACAATTTAGCTGCACACAATATAAAATTATATATATATATATATATATATATATATATATATATATATATATATATTCAATAAGCTTAGGAATTTAGCAGAAACTCTTATCCACACATTTCATGGAGTTTGCATTTACACACACTATTGATTTACTGAGCTGGATACTGATTGGACCAGCCTTTGGGTTAGCACCTTGATGAAGGTACTAAATTACATTAAACTCTGCTGCCATTAAATGAACACTGTCAATTACTCTTATAAAAAGTAACTCTTGTGAAGCGGCTCTCCGTTTCTCCCCCTCACCTTTCTCCTCCTCCTCGGCGAACCCCTCCTCGAGTCTCTCGCTCACTCTGCGGAAGTACCCCACACTCATTGCGTCCAGTCGTTTCCTCTCTCCCCCTTCAGCTCGTTTTCCTCGCCCTCTCTCTTCCCCTCCTTGTCTCTTCCTCTTCTTTCCTCCCTGTTTCCATGGCCTCGGCTGCCTTTCTTGAGCTTCCTCAATCATCTTCCTCTGTTTGATGCACTCACTTCCCTGGGGAATGTCGCGCATGTATTTTCCTTAAGCACTGCTGCGCTCCCTTGGTCTCTCCCACCTTTCGTCGTATTCTGAGTGTTTACGCGCAGATAGAAAACATTTCAAGTCAGTTACCACTGAAATGGAAGACCAAACTATATTTCATTGTTTTTATTCGCTCTGCCGCTACGTGACATTTTGTTCATCAAAGCACCGAAACCTGAAGCGGAGTGGCATTCAATGCATAAACGACAAGTACGTCAACTAAAAGTCAAGTTAGTTGTTGGTTAGCTGGGACAACCTAGACGCGGATAGCAGTGCGTTCGATGCTAACGACAACCATACAGTAGTGAGTCTAGAGAACTAAAGTTTGATAAAGATGTAAAAACATACAAATGGCTAGCTCGTTCATAAACCTAAACCACTCATTCAGTGTTAACCACCAGCAGAAAGAATTTGCACATATACATCGTCAACACCGCTGTACTTAAGTCATTATAGCCACACAGTACTCACATGTGTACAATTGACTGAGAGACGCATTAATGACGTTGCGGGCAACGAGTCGCACTCAAACTACGTCATGCATGACTATCTGAAATGAAAAGTATGCTACCGAGCGGTAGGTGGCACTGTAATCACACTTAGCAGTGGTCACAGAAATACCGAAGGGTGACGTCCCACGCTCTGACGAGGGATCGAAAAATTCACATTTTTATTATACATTTTTAACTTTGTAGAAATTACACACATGCTATTTTGTCTTTGTAATCCCCCTGGCTTCTGTATGTGATATATGTGTCGACTTCTGACTCGTTATAATTGCAATAAATACATTTTTTTTATTGCAATTATAAAAAAAGTTTTAGAGGTGTGTAACCACTGGAGATGTAAATGTGTGTGTGTGAGTGTGAGTGCATGTGTCTGTGTATATATGAGTGTGAGGGTCATTCTATGTGTTTGCTGTGCAAGTGTGTTTGTGCATCAATGCGTATATGTTGCAGCATTACAGCCATGGAAGAGGCAGAAGAAAAATTAGGGGGGGGGGAGTGGGGTTGGGTGTTGGGAGTCATTTCTCTGAAACACACTGTCACTATTCATGAGTGTGTGTGTGTGTGTGTGTGTGTGTGTATGTGGGTGCCATAATGACAAAGCATGTCACCACAGAGTGAGGGATTCTGGGAGATATTTATACAGCATCACTACAGAGTGAGGGATTCTGGGAGATATTTATACAGTACTACTAAAGAGTGAGGGATTTTTGGAGATATTTAAAAAGCAATACAATAGAGGGTTCCAGTAAAACACCACTCTGGCCAGAGTCCAGCACCAAACCTCATGCAGGTACAGGTAGAGGTACACACCAACTCCACACCTCCTGCAGGTACAAGTAAAAACAGAACAACAACTCCTTTGTCTCTCATTTTGACAGATCATTCATTGATCTGGGATTCTTTATTTTTATAGACCCAACTGAGAAAAATTTGTGCACCAATGTGTACTCAGTGAAAATCTCTGCTTTGAATCTCTTACTTATCATGCCTTATACATTGTTAGTGTTACATATATCTCCTTACAGCACCAAGAGGAGAGTGTATTTAGAGACAACATACCTTTCTGAGAGATCTTGTCTAATTCCCACTTGCAGACATCCTCCAGTCGCTGTTTCAGTTCAGAGACAGACTTCCTCACAAACCCAAAAGAGATGTGTGGATCGACAGTGATGCTGGGTGAGTCTCCACATCCAGGAGGGGCACAGAGAGACTTACAGCTCTACAGACAGACAGACAGACAGATATCAGTCAGACACAGTGAGCTACACACACTCCTGGGAGAAGTCAGAAGCAGCTCCATTGGAGATCTCTGTGTGAGACACACCCCCTTCTGTACTACAGATTGTCAGAGAGACAGTGATGTTACCTGGAGGAAATGGATGTGATCCTCTGTGTGTGAAAGCTGCTCCAGCTCAGCGTCTCTCCTCCTCAGCTCAGCAATCTCCTGCTACAGTCGCTCCAGGAGTCCTTCAGCCTCACTCACTGCAGCCTTCTTCTGATCTCTGATCAGCTCTTTCACCTCAGAGCACCTTCTCTCAATGGAGCGGATCAGCTCAGTAAAGATCCTCTCACTGTCCTCCACTGCTGCCTGTGCAGAGCGCTGTTAGGAGACACAGAGAGAGGAGGGCTGTACATTTGAACTAGGCCTCTCACTCAGCTCTTACTGGGACCCCAGACACGCCGTCCATCTTTTGGACTTTGCTTCTCCGTTGAGTTTTCACTCGCAGTCAGTCGGGTAGGGGGAGAGGGAAGGGTTAAACAGCACATGAGAACCGTACAGACTCAGCTCACCCTGCAGTGCGTGTCTGAGCTCCGAACTCAGTCTGCACGAAGCTGAAGAGGAAACCTCTTAACAATGTTTAACAAAATTCCTTCAGCTTCTGCTTTGTGCCCAATTTTTTGCTTTCAAAGCGCGTAACAAACGTTGTTGCATGACTGAATCTGTTTAGAGACAGTTTTGAGAAAGAGGTAGTTCCTCTTTTTTGCATTTATTTCTTTGTCATTCAAACAACCAGTCTGATGTGTTGATCACATGTTTATAACTTAATTATTAAATTAATTGCCTTTTAATTCGTTAGACGATGTTACTCACTGTGTGTGTGCTCCACCTTGTAATGTATGTTTCATATTTGTGAAGCTCAAGGCGTATGAATTTTGTTTGAGGCTGGGTCACAGCGGAGTTGATATATCTGGGGTTGTATTAGCTTCCTTTATGATGGTGATTTTGTTTCTAAAAAGTTAACGTCCAACAATTTCCTTTATTTTGTCCATCTCTTGTGTGTTCTGGTGCTGTTACTGATTTTACAACGTAATATGTCTAATCTATAAGATGTAATTGTGCTTTTTTACGGTATAATCAATGTACATCATTGGCTCCCTGTAAATGAATTGGCAACATAAGCAAGCGTAGCTTCAGAGGAAGAATTTTTATGTCAAACACATTTTCATTCTCGTATTCTCCTGCTACGGGAGCACCTTCTTGACCATACTATCTACCTAAATAAATTAGTAAGTAAATAAATAAAGGGCGCTCGGCCCCCCTAAGATGTTCTGAGTACCACGTGATCACATCACAGAAACCACACGAGCGACTCTCGCCTGCAGCTGTGAGCATCTGAAGAAGATGAGAGAGAAACACGGCTGATTGATGCAGAGGGAGCGAAACTGACATGATAACCTGCTACCTGCCTGTGGGGAGGGGGTGGCATCGGTGGTCACATGTGATTTCGTAAGGGGGTGCAACTCCCTTTGAATAATCCCAGGTGTGACAGTGTGGTTTTGTAGCAGCTGTCGAGATTTATCAGGTCGGACATGTATGACCTATTTTAGAGTCATGTCAGTTAGTGTCGGCAGCTACAGCTCAGACAGATACAGAGATTTGTTACATAACCCAAAGCAGTGTTTCGTTCATAATCATGAGGAGAAAATGGTTATTTATCGAGGGCCTTTGGGTAATGAAAATGGTTAAGCTCGAGGTACCACTGTGTGTTAAGTGGCAGGTAATATCAATATTTTGAATACAGGGTTGAGAACAAAAAAATGCTCAGAAAAAAATACAAAATTACAAAGAGTAATCTTGATTATAAACAGCTGTTTTATCCAAAATGTAAAATGAGGACTTTTCGTTATATATATAATATTTAAATTATTTCCACTTTTACGTCCATTGAAGTACAACAAGTTAAAAACTGAAGGGGTCATAAACATTTTTTTATTCATTCAGTAGTTCATACCTTTTTTTAAAATCAGAAGTTTACTAAATTGACATTGGAGTGTGCTCTCTTCAAGCGGATTAGAACCTTTTAGCACCCTATTAGAGTGATAAATAGTTCGTGTTTGCATATTATCGTTATGAAACTAACTGTCTATATTATGTAGCCCTGTTTCATTGCACGTCAGCTGAGTGAGACCGAAGAATACTTGTAATGTTGCACGCTGCCTGGGTAACTGAGGAGCCGGCGATTGGGACATGGTAGTATTAAAAACAAGACGAATGTCTCTGCATGTTCATGTGAACTCCCTCACCAACGTGCATTTCCTCCTCTGCATCATACAGGCATGTTTATATCATCATGATAACTTCTTCAGATGTTTACAGGTGCGAGCGAGAGTGGCTCGTGCGGTTAATGCGCCGTGAGCACGTGATGCTGAGGGAGGCGCGTGGAGCAGGGCGTCCATGTTTTTTCTGTAGATTTTCAGATAAGTAAAATGCACCCAAATGTTTTTTATTTTTTATTTTATTTTATGATTCTAAGGCTATATTCCTGTCTGTGTGGCAGAAACGATGTGCATGTGCGAGAGTGAGAATATGATTACATTTTGAGCAGCAGCACTTTTCGTGTTTGTTAATAATAGTGTGTAAGACAGGCTTCACTATACCATGTTAAACAGACTCTGTATGTCCAAGCTAACTGGATCCGACGCCTGTTCAGATTTTTTATTTGCTTAATTAAAGCACTGATTCTCAGCCTTGAGTCATACTTGCACTGGTACAAATAACTTTCACTTTTATGTCCAAGAACATGGAAAACATCCTTCATTTTATGTTACCATATTGTAAATGTTTATGACGAAGACAGTTCAGAGAAGTTTGTGAACAGTCTGCCACATGTCAAACAGCAGGCAGGACTTTCTCCGCCCCGAAGACCAGCCTGGCCAATCCGGGCTCCGTTCAGCAATGACATCACTAGCCTTCACCTTGACAGCTCGTTCCGCGCTTTGCAGACGTGGAAGGAGGCTGTCGGGTAAGTTACAGATGCAATGATGACCACCGAGTACAGTGCATGGGGATATTCTGCGCTGTGATGACTGAAGTAACTACAGCACATCTGAATTTGGTGAAAGTAAGTGCGTGTTTGCTGAAGTAGCACAAGCTGGCTGTGTGTTTGATGACAGTTACTTAGCTGTGTGGCGCGTTAGCTGTCATGCTAGGTTTCATTTTCTATTCTAGAAAATATCTGAAACTCGCTTGTTAGCCAGATAGATACTCGGATTTCGTTTCGTCCTCGAGTAATTTTTGATGAGTATGAAACATATGGGTTGCAATACAGAGTGAAGTTTATTTTGTACACATCATTAAGCTGTAAGTTTGCCTGATCGCTAGCTAGCATGTGTTTGTTTCCATTTGAATTGTAGTATCGCTTGCCTTTTTTCTTCTTGAATCCAGGTCCTTGGAAAGAGTCCACCTCCACCTCATGCAGTTCATTCCGAGAAAAAGAACCAATCACCTTGATCAGACACACGGTAAGGATGTGGAGATTGTTTCTGTCTGTACCCGGACATGTTGGAATGGCAGCTTTTATGCACATACTTTAAAGAAAGATCGGTGGTAATCTCAGACATTGTGTAGACCCCATGTTACTCAGTTTATACAGGCACATGCTTTGTTTGTTGGAAGGGAACAGTGTGAAGTGTGTAAAGTGGAGTAATGGTTATGCTGTGTGCTGCTGCAGTGCAGCAGAGCTGATTGGGGGTGAGTGCCTGTATTCTCAGTCAGGCAGAGCGCTGCAGGACCAGCTCGGACCCCGACACTCCTGACGAGGAACCCCTGCATGTGGAGGATGAGGGATCTGAAGATGCAGAGGACGAGGGGGACCCTGCGCTCCATCACTCCGCTCCACCATCAGGCAAAGCACCCACCCGTCCAGCCGCCCTGAGGCCTGTCCCCAGCTCCCCCACCCAACAGACAGCTCCTCTCCAGCCCAGCACTGCTGGTGCCCCTGGGACAGACCCTGAGGTAAGATTTCACAGGCAACACACAGCAAAGACTTAATTTAGTCGGGATTAAAGTACAGAGATGCAGCCGTGAGTATATTTATTTAGTCATTTACTGGTGAATCACTTTACTGACTGATTTATTTGTAATTAAATTATTAAAATGTCTAACTGAAATGTTTTTTGTTGCTCAGACAGTAATGGTTGTTTTATAAGATGGGTAAAAGCTAAAATCCTGGCATTTGACGTTGACAGGAGCGCAAAAGGCCAGACGTGCAGCTGGGCTACCGGCGCATGTGGAGAAGAAGACAGACCAGCTCGTCAGGATGTGGACTGCTCTCCCACATGGGGACAAGCTCCGCCTCCTCTACCCTTCCCATCATCAGGACAGGCTGATGGAGGCCCGTTTCCAGGCAACCTTTCCCCTGAGGTCAGAGGTCATTTATGAAGGACACTGTGGTGAAAATGTTTCACACACTGACATCTGTGCTCTGTCCTTATTGATAACATGTATGACTACATTGGATACCACTGTAACTATAATCACACGTATGAGAAGAAAGTCTCTAGTTTTGGTAAATATGTTGTGGGATATTAAATGTAGCAATCTGGACAGGCATTGTGTTCACTTTCTTTGTGCAGACGACAGGGCCTTTTGACCACTTTAATGCAACATGCTTTTTAAGATTTGGCTGATGTTTTTTATATTATTATTTTGAAGTAAGCTCACTGGATTGTTTTATAATTTCATTTACATTATAATATAACAATAAAACAATATTTTAATCCTCAAACGTGGTCAGTTGTATTTCATTGACTTTTTATTGTGTTCATGTGTTTGAATTTAACTTACAAATCTTACAAAAATATTGTATTGCAAAGATTATTCATATGACATCTCAAATGTCAGTATAGTTGTAATGACAGTTTTTAAAAAAGTGTGGTCTCAGTAAAAGAAAAAAGAACCGATCCATTTTTCAGACAATTTCAGAATATTTAATGTACATGTTAAAATCTTTTACGTTTCATTTGAAAAATGAGAAAATCCACGATATATTAACCAGTTATTGTCCTAATTGAAGCAGTTGGTGTGAGGTACGGCTTTGTCCGACTAACTAAAATCTTTCTCTTTATTAGAAAATAGCGCGCTTTCATCCTCTGTGTCTCTTCCCGCTCTGTCTGTTGCGTGTGCTGTTTGTCACCAGGGTGGGGTCTTCTGCTGGCAGCACTGACGCAGTATTAGAATATATGGAGAAAATGTAAATAGCGTGCCCTGATTTGTCACAGTGGCTGTTTGAAGTGTTCCTTCAGTCACTCTTATAAGGCAGCAGTGAGTGTGATTGGTGGGGGGAGGAAGTGTGCTCTCTCTGAGGGGGCTGGGACCATGCCAAAAAGCTCAGTCTGTCTGAGAGCTCAGAGGTGAAGGTTTGATTCTGCACTCTGCTCTGAGGAGGGTTTGTTTTTCTGTGCTGATGAAGATGGAGAGATGTGTGCTGTTCCTCTCTCTCTCCTCCCTGCTCCTGCTCTCCACAGCCAGTAAGTACAGCGTTTATCCTGCTCTCCAGCTGCTCCACGCACGGCCAGGGCTCAGAGACTGGGGGTCAGGTGGTCAGAGGGGAGCTCTTCAGTCAGGGCAGGGATAACGGCAGTCTCTAAACAGCACAGTCTCATGTGTGCTGTTTCTCTGTGTGTGCTGTTGGACACATTTGTCATTTTAAGATTACAGGAATTCAGAAATGTTTCCTGATATTTTTTTAAATTAATTTATTTGTTTGTTCTTTTTATGTTTTTCTATATTTTTCATGTCGTAGCCCAAGCTATGTTTTTGAGAGGTCCATTCAAGAGAAAGCAGTTGGAAAGCGTTTTAAAAGCAGCTTGTTTGTGTGTTTTTATTGTAGTGGTGATATTATTTGCTTTACTGTTTCTCCTGCCTACATAAACTCACCCCTGATATTTATGAGGGATGTTTAGGTAATGGCTGGCTCTCCCCAAATCATAACATGCAATTATCTGTACATTTGAGTGTTTAAGTAAATGAAAAACTTTTTCAGTTGTATTTGACTGTATCTAGATTGACTAAATTTCTTTGTAATCGTAGGATTCTTCCTGAGTTGTTTAATTTAGTGGAGAGCGTTCTGTCGCAGAGTAATTTTAACAGAGAGGAAACGTGGCGTTCTCTTTTTGTTGCGGTACCTTTGGCTGCTGTATGGCGGCACCTTCATTTTTATATTGCACTTTTAACAGCTATGAACTAACATTCACTATGACATGTTCTAGAAGTGACATTTATACAAAGCAGGTGTTCATATTCATTCATAATTACATCTTCATTACATTAGCCAGAATTCCATCATAGTGTTTTTTCTTAATTACAGAGGTTTTATCACACATAAAAAGATGAATATATGATTAATTTCATATTTAGGTGCATTTTAGTGTGGCAGTTAGGAACACCTGCGTTGAGCACAGCTTTAAAGTCAGGCCTGAAGCAGCGTAGCTCCCGAGTCAGACTTCCTGCGTGAGTCTTTAAAGAGACGGGCTCAGGATGTGTTCACAGATAAAATCCACAGCCTCTGTTTACACCAGCCAATGAAAAATATTCTCACATTTACAAACTGCTCTTATGACACTAATAATATTCTCACTGTAGCTCTTAGTTTAGTTATGTTTTGTCCTACATAGAACTTATTTTTTAAGTATTCATTGTCCGGTTTTCTTTTTTTTGGTGCTGTCGTGTGTGTGCCTTTGCTACCCCCTACTGGACATTTTATGATCTGCGCGTTGGATTTGCATCTGTGTTGGGAGGCTAATTTCCTTCATGGTATCATAGACAGTGATTGTTATTCATTTATTTTTTTATCCAACATGGAGAAAGTGTAATAAACAGCATCAAAACTGTGATACACAGATGTAGTTTAATAGTGTTTGAAATGTAAAGGGAGTTTATGCAAGCAGCAGTGTTATCAGTGAAATAAAATATTCCAGGTTAACGTCCGCTCAACGCGGCATTATACCGCCCTGTCATGCTCATTTACATACAGCTGCACAGTCTGTCATATCAGTTCATTTGGCTGCAAGCATCAAAGAGACACAGTGCATTTTCTGCAGTGGTCTTAATAGAGGTTTGATGTATTTATTGTTTTGTATCTCTGTAATAATTATAATTATACTGATGAGTGTTAAAGTCATGATGTTGCTCTTCTCCCCCTCTCTCTCCTGTGTGTTCAGACAGTGGTGATGTGAGGCTGGTGGATGGTGGCAGCCCCTGTGCTGGGAGAGTGGAGGTTTTCCATGAAGGACAGTGGAAGACAGTGTGTGATTATTGGTGGAATATGAAAGCTGCTGCGTTGGTGTGTGAACAGCTGAGCTGTGGAGCTGCTGTAGGAGCCCCAGGAGGTGCTCATTTTGGAGAGGGGTCAGGGGAGATCCTGGGTGTGGAATGCAGTGGGTCAGAGTCCTCACTGAAGAAGTGTGATACATGGTCTGAACGCGGCTGTAACCATGGGCAGGACTCTGGAGTGATATGTTCAGGTATGACTCATTCTGTTACTCTGTTTGCCTGTTATATTCTATTCTCATAGAAACCGATTTCAATTATTTGATGTGTTTACTGAGATATTCATTTGAATGAATGTATTATCACACATAAAGCTAAAGTGTATTAAAACGTCAGTACATCAGTGCTGTGCTGTATCTTACAGTAATTCTGCCCATTGTTCCATAGGGAGCACTTATCCAGAATGAATACATATACATCAGTATCACTGTATGTCATATTTATGTTTCTAATCTATATGATCATGCTATATAATTTCTGTGTAATTACACTGTAATTGCATATTCTTTATTTACAGTCAAAATGTACATGTTTGCTGCCTGCTCCAGCAATTTAGATTTGAGAACACGAGATAAATATGAGACAAATATCCAGAATGTCGCCTCCTCTGTATTGGTTATCTATATGCATATACATATCACTGTTTTAGAACACCTCTTTTTGTCATCAGTTCTGTTGAGCATAAACATGAGGGCAAATTGACCGTAGTTCATTCATTATTTGTGAAATCCTCACATTCGTTTTGGGGTCATGGAGAGGCAATATCAACAGAACATGTGTGTTAGTTTGAGTGTTTTAAAAAGCAACCTGCCCATGACCTCAGTCATACTTCTACTAATCAAATGAGGTCATGAAGGGGAGGATATCAAATGTAATGACTGAAATTTGGAACCATTGACATTTTAATGTTTGTGAAAGATCAAAGGGAGGTATTTATAGTTAAAAAACATTTAATAGTTTACCATAAATAGCTGTAGCAAAGCCATTGGAAATCATCTCAGTTTAAAAATGGGCTTAATGATGCTGTGTGTTAAACCTGTTGAGGCTAAAGTTGCAGTGGCGGTCGGTGAGTTGGAAACAGAGGAAGCTCAAACCTCACCTTTAAATCTATAATTAATTTCAACCTGCTCCCGTTAATGAACCTAGATTAACATATTTTCAGAATAATTACACCAATCGCATTGAGTAGGGCCTAAATGACCACTGTCCATTTCAAGATGGAATGTGTATAACTGTAAAATGCTAAAACAAAATATGTAAATATGCCAACATAAAAGGTGACCTTCTGTACATTTTGGAAGCATGATGGGTAATCTGTGGCTCTCTGTTAATGTAGCAAAGACAGAAGAATGACTGAAAGTCTGAAAAATGACTCTTGGGCTATTGGTAGACAAAGAAAAGCACCTGCTGACTGGACCTCCTGCCGGGCTCTCAGAAACAAGCGCACAGATCTGATCAGGGGGTCCAAAAGCATTTTATAACTGAACGCAGCCTCAGAGAAATATACTTATCCCACCGACTTCTGAATATTAATCAGAGCAGCTGCAGTGTGTAATGTATCTCCCGGCCCACTTAACCACATAACGATGGATTCTCATGAAGTGAAGGAGAAAGCTGAAATTGTGGGGTGTTTTAAAGGTGTCTGAAAGGTCATTTTGATAATGGTGTGGACGCAGATCACGACACTGCACTGCAAACGCAGCCATGGCGGGGAAATATGACATCATAAAGGCACTCGATATGAACATCATGTGCTGCGTTATTTGTTAATCTATCAAAGGCTGTTGATTCATTTGAGCACCAGCTGCTGTTAGCCGGACCCCACAGCACTGGTCACAGTGGAGACGCTGTAAACTGGTGTAAAATCCTGCTGAGCTGCACCTGTATGCAAATGATACAGTCATCTACACAACTGCTCCTTTTCTGAGCCCCAGATGCCTGTAGAGTATACTTCACTTAGATGCATTACTGTACTCTGTGTGTTTAGCATCACTGCATATAGTATTATAAAAGAGACTCTCATTTGGATTTCCCTGGTTAAATAAGGGTTTAATTTATAAATAACATCTTGTATTATCAAATGCTATATTGGTGGAGGATCTAGCAAAAAGTGTACATTTGAATTAATTAGTCAAATATGGAGGGCAGGGTATTTTGATAATCAAACTGCATTTGAAGTGTGTCTCATCTTACACTGCTGTACTTTGTGTATAAGAGCTGTACAGCCCTGTGTTTATGCAGTTTTACTGAATGTTGTCTCTAGAATAAGTCATTTCTGATGTTTCTATGTTTATTTCCTGTTGACCTCTAACTGTAGGAGGACTCAGGCTGGTTGGAGGTCCTCACCTGTGCTCTGGGAGAGTCGAGGTGTATCAAAGGACACAGTGGGGCACAGTGTGTGACGCTGACTTTGACCAGCAGGATGCAGAGGTTGTGTGTCGGGAGCTGGGCTGTGGGGTTCCTGCAGAGGTGCGGGGGGCAGCTGCGTTTGGCCAGGGGGAGGGCCAGGTGTGGTCAGAGGAGATTCAGTGTAGGGGAAACGAATCTCACATTAGGTTTTGTTCAAAATCACGCACACAGAAACAACAGTGCTCCCATGAAAACGACGTGGGACTGGTGTGTTCTGGTAAGAGCCTTCTTTTGTATGCTTTTGGTGTTTTAGTGATATCTGTATAACATTTCTCCCTGAAACTTTTATACTCAGAATAACCCTGATTTTAAGCTGAAGCAAAGTCACTGCATGAATCTGGCTGTATCTCAGTGCTGGTCAGTCACTAACCCCACTGTCCTGTGTGTAGGGTACACTGAGTCCAGGCTGGTTAATGGCCCTGACAGCTGCTCTGGCCGAGTGGAGCTGCAGTACCTCGGTACCTGGGGGACAGTGTGTGATGCATGCTGGGATATGAGAGCCTCCAATTTCCTCTGTCAGCAGCTGAAGTGTGGGACTGCAGTGGCAGTGGTGGGACAGGCCTGGTTTGGAGAGGGGAGTGGCCCAATCAGGGCTGATGTGTTTAATTGCCATGGGAACGAGACACGCCTCTCACAGTGTGCTGTTTCCTCATGGAGCCGAGCAGCATGCTCACATGGACAGGATGTAGGAGTCATCTGTAATGGTGAGGACTCCTGGTCTCAACATTGTGTACATGTCAGAGTTTTCTGTATTTTTACTGAATTGAGTTGTGTGTGCGTGCATGTGTTTGATTTCTGCACATATTTGAGGTATCAGTTGGAGAGTGTCTTTTATTACGATGTCATTCTTAGTCTCTGTCAAACAGCCTTGGGTTTAAAATATGAGTGTGATATGTTGTGCTGTTTAAATGCATGTGAGCAGCACACTTAGAGTGGATGTTTATGGGTGTGCAGGTTCTGCTCTCTCAGCTCTCGATGGGACGGTGCGGCTGTCTGGAGAGAGTGAGTGTGAGGGCCAGGTGGAGGTGTACTACCAGCAGACCTGGAGGAGAGTTGTGGAGTCCTGGAGCTTCAGGGAGGCCTCTGTGGTCTGCAGACAGCTGGGCTGTGGCTCTGCAGTGCAGGTCTACAGTTCCTCTCCATCTGGGGTGGGGGACAGTGATGTGTGTCTGACAGGGTTTCAGTGCAACGGGACAGAGTCTCACCTGGGGAACTGCAGTGCTCCACGCAATCACACCTGCGGCTCCAGTAAACAGGTGTTCATCACCTGTTCCAGTGAGTACAGATTACTCATGAAGTGTCTCTGCTGTCTTTTGCTTCTTTTATCTGCCATACAAGTAAATAACAACAGTTTTACAGCTGAATTGCCTTTGGGTTGCCCTGCTTTTTAAATCTCAAAGCTAAGTAAAAGCAAAGGAAAAGCATGTCATCTCAAAGCTAGCCGACAGAAGCATGGCGAGACGGCAAGGTTTTTTAAATGTGTTTTAAAATAAATATAGAACAACAAATACAAGCAAACAATGACTGACATCCTTGCAAACACAAAAGCTTGCCAGAAAGGTTAGCTAGCCAGCTAGCCAACAGTTTTGTACAAACATCAGCTTGTAATCAGAGCTTGTTTGATTGGAAATCAGCTGATGTATGTATCTCATGTTTTTGTAATAAGGAATTAATACAAAAATGTTTGTAAAAAACATTAAGGAGTCAAATGTTGAGAAGTTGTGAAGTTACTTAGCCCATCTCCGAGAAAGCTACTTTTATGGAGTCTTTGGCAACTTCAAAGACTTTTGTGCTTTGAATAGTTTCAGACCCACAGAGGCAGGCAGCCCTCTCCCACTGGCCCACCTCTGGGTCATTCTGACGGGTGGATATCCCAGCCATGCTGCATGTTACTGTTAGCATTAAAAATGCTCCAGCATCCTGACCATTAAGCTGGTTTTCTATACGTATCAGCTTTATACTTATCAGACCAAAGAACGCAAGCATTGTGATCATTATGTAAGCTGTGGTCAGTCGTACATTTATGAAAATATCACCAGCAACAGGGGCGGAAATCCACAGCTAAATTTGACAATCCTTGTAAAGATGATATTTTTGTATATGCAATTGGATTTTACTTTATTGTACTGAGAACTGTATTCTCCCAACAGAGAGAATAATTCAGTGTTACATGACTTTAGATGTGGTTTTGATTGATGGTAACCTACCTTCTTGGATCAGTACACCAGCAAAATGCCTAACCATACCTCGTTTTAACATCAATATACCCAAATGGAGATAATTATCTCTTTTATAAAATGATTCTTGTGTGTGTCTAGAATTAACAGATCCACCTGTCCTGTACACAGGCTGTCATGGAGGAACATGTGCCTGTCTGTACTGCACTGATTTAAAAAAGGAAGTTCCAGCAACCTTTCATTTTTCCCCAATTTTTTCCAAACCCCCAACCCCCCTCCATCAGGTCACAGGTCCCTCAGGCTGGTGGGGGGAGGGGGGGACTGTGCAGGAAGGCTGGAGGTGTTCCACAGGGGCTCCTGGGGGACGGTGTGTGATGACTCCTGGGACCTGGAGGACGCTCAGGTGGTGTGCAGACAGCTCCAGTGTGGGACGGCCCTCAGTGTCCCGCTGCCCTTCCCCCTCACACCAGCAACTGGACCCATCTGGCTGGATGAGGTGGGCTGTGTGGGGAACGAGACGTCCCTGTGGGAGTGCCCCAGAGCAGAGTGGGGACAGACGGACTGTGTCCACAAGGAGGACGTGACGGTCGTGTGTTCAGGTTGGGAACTTTTTTCCTTTTTCAATGACATTAGATGTGAACACGTGACAGCTGATTCCTGATTGGTTAGAATTATTAGATGAACACAATACTGATTGAAGGTTGGAGATTCGTATCAAAAGACTGGAGATTAATGAAACCCACAGCTTTGAATTTTGATTAAAGTGTTTAGTTCACATATTCACATTACTTCTACTTTCCATTATCTCTGCTGAGCTACATTTAAATGCTGTTGAATGGAAATTTGTCCCTAAGAGATTTCTGACATTACTGTTGTAGTGTTCAATGAATTGAGATTGACTGATGGCTGTTCTGGGAAACTGGAAGTTTTCTACGATGGAGCCTGGGGCAACGTGTGCTTCAATCAAATGGATGCGGACACGGCCAGTATGATATGTCAGGAGCTGAACTGTGGGAAGAGTGGTTCAGTGTCTGACACAGGGCCCAGGCTCCAGTCAGTTCGTAACTGGTTGGACGAGTTCAAATGTCGCCCACATGACTCCACACTGCGGCAGTGCCCGTCTCGGCCCTGGGGTCAGAACGAATGCATCGGAAACGAGGTGGCCCACATCGAATGCAAAGGTAAACCTCTCTCTGCTGCAGACCATGACTCTTAAATCGTGACGTTTGTGTATCCTGATAAAAAAGAGATGGTTATGCAGTGCTGGATCATGCAGTTTATTTTAGATAAACTCACATAAATACATCTCTGTGTGTCCGTGTTTATGTGTTTTTTATTTCCACATGACAGCGGAGGAGGACAGTAACATTCCACGGAGCCACTTGTCATGCTCCTCAGCAGCCAATCAGAGGCCTTGTACAAGTACGTTCACTTGGGCTGAGCCCAGCAGTAACTGGGGTCTCATGAATGAAACATTTCTTTGGTTCTTTTTTGCACAGGACACAACAGGTTATTCAGAATTTAAAGCAGAATTACAGCAGTTGAATTATTAATGGTAACTTTAGCGCAAATGTAGCTGTAGGTGATGCTGTCAGGTAAATAGTTCAGTGCTTATGTCAGCACCGATGAGTCAGTAGGATTTGCTGTAAGGTAATGAGCTAAACATGAATATTGCCACTGATGTTTCTGTTGGAGATTCTGTAAGGAAATGAGCTAAGTGCTAATGTTAGCATTGATTTTTCTGTAGGAGATGCGGTAAGATAATGAGCTAAGTGCTAAAGTTAGCATTGATGTTTCTGTAGGAGATGCGGTCAGGTAATGCGCTAAGTGCAAATGTTAGCATTGATGTTTCTGTAGGAGATGCGGTAAGGTAATGCGCTAAGTGCTAATGTTAGCATTGATAATTCTGTAGGAAATGCTGTAAGGTAATGCGCTAAGTGCTAATGTTAGCATTGATGTTTCTGTAGGAGATGCGGTAAGGTAATGCGCTAAGTGCTAATGTTAGCATTGATGTTTCTGTAGGAGATGCGGTAAGGTAATGCGCTAAGTGCTAATGTTAGCATTGATAATTCTGTAGGAAATGCTGTAAGGTAATGCGCTAAGTGCTAATGTTAGCATTGATGTTTCTGTAGGAGATGCGGTAAGGTAATGAGCTAAGTGCTAATGTTAGCATTGATGTTTCTGTAGGAGATGCGGTAAGGTAATGAGCTAAGTGCTAATGTTAGCATTGATGTTTCTGTAGGAGATGCGGTCAGGTAATGCGCTAAGTGCTAATGTTAGCATTGATTTTTCTGTAGGAGATGCGGTAAGGTAATGAGCTAAGTGCTAATGTTAGCATTGATGTTTCTGTAGGAGATGCGGTAAGGTAATGAGCTAAGTGCTAATGTTAGCATTGATGTTTCTGTAGGAGATGCGGTCAGGTAATGCGCTAAGTGCTAATGTTAGCATTGATATTTCTGTAGGAGATGCTGTAAGGTAATGCGCTAAGTGCTAATGTTAGCATTGATATTTCTGTAGGAGATGCGGTAAGGTAATGAGCTAAGTGCTAATGTTAGCATTGATGTTTCTGTAGGAGATGCGGTAAGGTAATGAGCTAAGTGCTAATGTTAGCATTGATGTTTCTGTAGGAGATGCGGTAAGGTAATGAGCTAAGTGCTAATGTTAGCATTGATGTTTCTGTAGGAGATGCGGTAAGGTAATGAGCTAAGTGCTAATGTTAGCATTGATGTTTCTGTAGGAGATGCGGTAAGGTAATGAGCTAAGTGCTAATGTTAGCATTGATGTTTCTGTAGGAGATGCGGTCAGGTAATGCGCTAAGTGCTAATGTTAGCATTGATATTTCTGTAGGAGATGCTGTAAGGTAATGCGCTAAGTGCTAATGTTAGCATTGATATTTCTGTAGGAGATGCGGTAAGGTAATGAGCTAAGTGCTAATGTTAGCATTGATGTTTCTGTAGGAGATGCGGTAAGGTAATGAGCTAAGTGCTAATGTTAGCATTGATGTTTTTGTAGGAGATGCGGTAAGGTAATGAGCTAAGTGCTAATGTTAGCATTGATGTTTCTGTAGGAGATGCGGTCAGGTAATGCGCTAAGTGCTAATGTTAGCATTGATATTTCTGTAGGAGATGCTGTAAGGTAATGCGCTAAGTGCTAATGTTAGCATTGATATTTCTGTAGGAGATGCGGTAAGGTAATGAGCTAAGTGCTAATGTTAGCATTGATGTTTCTGTAGGAGATGCGGTAAGGTAATGAGCTAAGTGCTAATGTTAGCATTGATGTTTCTGTAGGAGATGCGGTAAGGTAATGAGCTAAGTGCTAATGTTAGCATTGATGTTTCTGTAGGAGATGCGGTAAGGTAATAAGCTCAGTGCTAATGTTAGCATTGATGTTTTTTGTAGGAGATGCGGTAAGGTAATGAGCTAAGTGCTAATGTTAGCATTGATGATTCTGTAGGAAATGCTGTAAGGTAATGAGCTAAGTGCTAATGTTAGCATTGATGTTTCTGTAGGAAATGCTGTAAGGTAATGCGCTAAGTGCTAATGTTAGCATTGATGTTTTTTGTAGGAGATGCGGTAAGGTAATGAGCTCAGTGCTAATGTTAGCATTGATATTTCTGTAGGAGATGCGGTAAGGTAATGAGCTAAGTGCTAATGTTAGCATTGATGTTTCTGTAGGAGATGCGGTAAGGTAATGAGCTAAGTGCTAATGTTAGCATTGATGTTTCTGTAGGAAATGCTGTAAGGTAATGCGCTAAGTGCTAATGTTAGCATTGATATTTCTGTAGGAGATGCGGTAAGGTAATGAGCTAAGTGCTAATGTTAGCATTGATATTTCTGTAGGAAATGCTGTAAGGTAATGCGCTAAGTGCTAATGTTAGTATTGATTTTTCTGTAGGAGATGTTGTAAGATGAGACAGTCCTTCTGTTTCAGGGCAGTTTATCTATGTGTTCTGCTCCAGATCACTGGCCCCTCAGGCTCCGGGGGGGTGAAGGTGGGTGCTCTGGGAGGCTGGAGGTGTTCCACAATGGCTCCTGGGGGGCGGTGTGCGATAACTCCTGGGACCTGGAGGATGCTCAGGTGGTCTGTAGACAGCTGGGCTGTGGGCCAGCACAGAAGGCTCATGGGAACGCTACTTTTGGGGAAGGGAAAGGCACCATCTGGCTGAATGAGGTGAAGTGCCGGGGCACTGAGCTCCACCTGTGGGACTGTCCCCACTCTCTGAAGCAGCACAGCAGCTGCCAACACCAGAACGATGCCGGGGTCACCTGTGCAGGTGAGACAGGTCACACAGCTTCGGAAAGCATCACTGTGACTGTCTTTTCACATTGATCACTGGAGCCCTGTTAAAAATATACATCCACAGGGTGGGTCAAAAACGTGCAGATGAAAGACCCACCCTGTGCTTTACCCTGAAACGGTGTCTGTCATATATAAACACATTTAAATCATTACACACCCAAAATGGAATAATGAATCATTAACAAGTCTCCTCTGTACAGGTTATTCTTCAGGTGATTCTACCCCAACAACAGGTAAAACTTTCAATGAAACACAGTGAAATCTAATGCAGGAAAACAATGACACTTAATCAGACAAATTTAAAGGCCAGTTCATTTAATCCCTTTTCTCTGATTTTGTAGATACTCCTGCCACAACTACAACATCAACCACAAAGCCAGGTAAGGCTTTTTAAAGTGTCATTTACTCTGAAACACTTCCCTTAGAGTAGTGTTTCCATTGGCTGAGTGCTTTGCATTTCTCCCACAGTAATGGCATAGCTGATTGGTCAGAGTGAGCTGTGTAGCAGCAGTGTGTTGATGCCCTCTCCCTCCTCTTCCTCTCCTCCAGAGCCCAGAGGAAGGACCTCGGTGACGCAGCCCTCACCCAGCCTGTCCATCCCTGCAGTGGCCTTCGTGGTGCTGGGGGCGCTGTTGTTCCTGCTGCTGGTGGTGCTGGGTGTGCTGGTGTCCCAGAACAGAGGGCTGAGGAGAGGTAGGGACAGTCGCTAGGAGGAGCATGATCACATGGTCACTGTGACTGATGAAGCCTCATCAATACTTAACTCAGTGAATGAATCAAACAGCTTTGAATGGGGGCTGCTGGGTGGCTCATTCTGTTTAAGGCCCACTTGATTCATCCTGAGGGATTTTACTGAATTTTACACCCTGAGGTTTTAAAATGGTGGAGCTCAATGATCCAGGTTTGAAAATTGTTATGTAAGTGGAAGTGTGAATAACTGGATCATAAAGGCCACATTCCTTGTGAAATTAATTCTTACATATTTTGGCATATGCGCCTGTGTGTATTGCAGATGGGATACAGATATCCTATGAGTAATGTCAGTGAACAAATTATGAAGGGATTGTATTTTTCTGATTGTTTTGACTATTTGGGTAAAGACTGAGAGTTAGTTTGGCAGGAGTACTATACTCTGTTGCTCCTATGAAGAGCAAGACGTGCTCTCTGAGAGGAGACTCTGACTCTGTGTGTCTCTGTGTCTCTGCTCCTCCAGCCCCTCTGACTCTGTGTGTCTCTGTGTCTCTGCTCCTCCAGCCCCTCTGACTCTGTGTGTCTCTGTGTCTCTGCTCCTCCAGCCCCTCTGACTCTGTGTGTCTCTGTGTCTCTGCTCCTCCAGCCCCTCTGACTCTGTGTGTCTCTGTGTCTCTGCTCCTCCAGCCCCTCTGACTCTGTGTGTCTCTGTGTCTCTGCTCCTCCAGCCCCTCTGACTCTGTGTGTCTCTGTGTCTCTGCTCCTCCAGCCCCTCTGACTCTGTGTGTCTCTGTGTCTCTGCTCCTCCAGCCCCTCTGACTCTGTGTGTCTCTGTGTCTCTGCTCCTCCAGCCCCTCTGACTCTGTGTGTCTCTGTGTCTCTGCTCCTCCAGCCCCTCTGACTCTGTGTGTCTCTGTGTCTCTGCTCCTCCAGCCCCTCTGACTCTGTGTGTCTCTGTGTCTCTGCTCCTCCAGCCCCTCTGACTCTGTGTGTCTCTGTGTCTCTGCTCCTCCAGCCCCTCTGACTCTGTGTGTCTCTGTGTCTCTGCTCCTCCAGCCCCTCTGACTCTGTGTGTCTCTGTGTCTCTGCTCCTCCAGCCCCTCTGACTCTGTGTGTCTCTGTGTCTCTGCTCCTCCAGCCCCTCTGACTCTGTGTGTCTCTGTGTCTCTGCTCCTCCAGCCCCTCTGACTCTGTGTGTCTCTGTGTCTCTGCTCCTCCAGCCCCTCTGACTCTGTGTGTCTCTGTGTCTCTGCTCCACCAGCCCCTCTGACTCTGTGTGTCTCTGCTCCTCCAGCCCCTCTGACTCTGTGTGTCTCTGTGTCTCTGCTCCTCCAGCCCCTCTGACTCTGTGTGTCTCTGTGTCTCTGCTCCTCCAGCCCCTCTGACTCTGTGTGTCTCTGTGTCTCTGCTCCTCCAGACCCTCTGACTCTGTGTGTCTCTGTGTCTCTGCTCCTCCAGCCCCTCTGACTCTGTGTGTCTCTGTGTCTCTGCTCCCCAGCCCCTCTGACTCTGTGTGTCTCTGTGTCTCTGCTCCACCAGCCCCTCTGACTCTGTGTGTCTCTGTGTCTCTGCTCCTCCAGCCCCTCTGACTCTGTGTGTCTCTGTGTCTCTGCTCCTCCAGCCCCTCTGACTCTGTGTGTCTCTGTGTCTCTGCTCCTCCAGCCCCTCTGACTCTGTGTGTCTCTGTGTCTCTGCTCCTCCAGCCCCTCTGACTCTGTGTGTCTCTGTGTCTCTGCTCCTCCAGCCCCTCTGACTCTGTGTGTCTCTGTGTCTCTGCTCCTCCAGCCCCTCTGACTCTGTGTGACTCTGTGTCTCTGCTCCTCCAGCCCCTCTGCCTCTGTGTGTCTCTGTGTCTCTGCTCCCCCAGCCCCTCTGACTCTGTGTGTCTCTGTGTCTCTGCTCCTACAGCCCCTCTGACTCTGTGTGTCTCTGTGTCTCTGCTCCACCAGCCCCTCTGACTCTGTGTGTCTCTGTGTCTCTGCTCTCACAGCCTTGTCTAAGGGGGACCACGCCCCTCTGCATGAAGCCGTCTATGAGGAGATTGAGTACAAACTGGCCAGAGAGGGAACCTACAGTGCCCCCCGCTGGGGTGAGTGAATATGACCTCAGTCTGACCTGCTGCATAATACAGTATTCCAGACACAAAACACCATTTCCATTTTGAAATTGAATTCTTGAAATTTGGCTTTTCCACAGTGATACTAATTAGTCCAGATCACTGGCGTAACCACCCCCCCTCAACCTCAATAGTTTTGCCCCTGGTCTGGGTGTCTTTTTAAGGCATATTCCTATTATTTTGAGAGATATATAGGCAAATATGGCTGCATAAAATATGGATTTATCAATAATATCCTTGGAAACACAGTCTACACACCGACAAAGACGACCTTCAGAACACAGTAACTCACAGTCACTCCTGTGCCACTCAAAGTACACAGAGGCGGGACAAGACTAACTCTCTCTGCCGTTCACAGGGAGTGTCCTTTCTGAGGATCCGCCCTCTGGGTATGAAGACGTGGGGGACAGTGAAGGACACTCCCTCTCAGGTAAGGGGGTGGAGCTCTCAGTGGATGTAGGGGGTGGAGCTCTGTGGATCTCTCAGTGGATGTAGGGGGTGGAGCTCTGTGGAGCTGTCAGTGGATGTAGGGGGTGGAGGTCTGTGGAGCTCTCAGTGGATGTAGGGGGTGGAGCTCTGTGGAGCGCTCAGTGGATGTAGGGGGTGGAGCTCTGTGGAGCTCTCAGTGGATGTAGGGGGTGGAGCTCTGTGGAGCTCTCAGTGGATGTAGGGGGTGGAGCTCTGTGGAGCGCTCAGTGGATGTAGGGGGTGGAGCTCTGTGGAGCTCTCAGTGGATGTAGGAGATGGAGCTCTGTGGAGCTCTCAGTGGATGTAGGGGGTGGAGCTCTGTGGAGCGCTCAGTGGATGTAGGGGGTGGAGCTGTGTGTCCAGTGTGATTTTGGAGGGGGTGTAAGTCCTCTGAGTGCTGCCCTTTGAGTCCCAGTGGTTTGTGTCACATGATCATCTTTCAGATCTGTGATTTATTTATTAGTCACACACTTAAAACAACGCTTATAAAAGTGTGGCATATTGGGAGCACCTGTAAATCCACCCTTCTATCCCACATACACATGGAGGTAATGTCCTTTTGGCCTGAAAGTTTTCAGGTACTTAGAGATCCAGTAATCCAGGAGGAGGAATTGAGTTCTGCTGAGTTCTGCCTCAGTATTACCGGCGGGTCAGTTCAGGTTCTGTGGGACACAGTGATGTGGATTCTCTGTCACACACATGCCAAGCTTCATATATGAGATCATTCAGACTGTGACATTAGTCCTGACATTGTCAGGTTGTGCAGCTCAGCTGTGAGTGCAGTGTTATTGCACAGATAAAATGTCATTCAGTGTTGTAAGGATGAAGGGCTGTGTTGTTCTGCTGTGTTAGAGCACGGAGATCAAGCCATTACCCAGAAGTCTCCTTGCTTTGTGTTGACTGATTCAGGGGAGCTGGGGGACGCAGGAGAGAACTATGATGATGTCATCAGTGGTGGCCAGCATCCAGGCAGTGTAGAGGGTGAGCATCTGTTCTGATTAGTTCTTGAAATTACTTAGTATATGGCATAAACCTCAAGTTCACATTCACAATAATCAATACACAGAGAAACCACTATGATCCCTTTGTACACCAGTGCATCCACTGCAAGCACTATAACCACAATAACAGTACAGCAGCATAACCAACACAGCTGCTGCTTCTCTGTGTCTGTTTAAGGGGAGCTGCTGAAGGGAGACGCACCGCAGCACTATGATGATGTCATCACTCTTGATCAGCATGCAGAAAATGAGGAAGGTGAGTGTCTGTTTTGATTGGTTGCTGGGATGAGTCAATTTTTTCTCATCATAAGTGTATTCTTATCCACACGGTAGTTTTAGAGGCTGCCTTAATTTTCATTTTGCATCGTGGTCGTTGTAATGACACTGTAAACACATATGATTGTCATTGCACAAGAGAAGTTTGACTTCCTACAGGTGCTACCAGTATGTCCACTACAACCAGTATACTGAGTAAAGCCACTGTAACCTGTATCCACTACAAGCACTATAACCACAATAACCAGTACAGCAGCATAACCAACACAGCTGCTGCTTCTCTGTGTCTGTTTAAGGGGAGCTGCTGAAGGGAGACGCACCGCAGCACTATGATGATGTCATCACTGAGGAGCAGAGCCCAGGTGCTTTTTAGCTTCAGTTTCTCTTTACAGATGAGTGTTGGAGTCAAACACAGTCTCTGTTATCACATTCACATGGTTCTTCTCACATGGATATTACACCTATCTCATTATCTTTGTGATTTTATTGAGAGTCGCTGCCCCGGGTCACTTCCTGTCTGTGTGTGGTTTGTTCCAGTTGATCATGTGACAGAAGACACAGAGCAGAATTATGACGATGCTGTGACTCTGCACTGGAGCCAAACGGGTGAGTCTCTCCAAACTGACCATCACTACTCTGGATAATGAGAGGAAGGAGAAAAACCAGCTCTTCATGATGGAAATGAAATAAATCACTCAAAGTAATTTTTATATATTGATGCTTGTAACACATTTCTCAAGATTGCTTCATCAGTATATCTGAAAATGATTGCTCTCATTTGTGAATACAGGAAGTGTAAGTTATGTGCCGTAGGAGTTTTATAACCAATATGGGCTCTGTGCTCGTGTGTATGATTTGAGTTACATACACTGCTGTTTCATCTTTGCAGCTCAGCTTCTAGTGGACGCAAAATATTTCACAGCCAAAACCATGGAAACCAATTTCCACCATGGGACACTTCTCCCTGACTGTGCCTGTCTGTGTCCTACTCTGTCCCTGCAGGGGAGAGCGTTCTGGCCCCTGAAGGCCCTCCAGCTCCTGATTGGATGGACTATGATGATGTGGGGGAGGAGCCTCTTGAAGGAGGATGGGTATTCTGAGACTGACATGTCTGAGGTGTCGTCCACCCACAAGATGAGACAGAACAACATACTGCAAGGACAACATTCTCCACAATCATGTGGCTTTTCAAATATTTTACCATGATAAACAACAATCAGGAAAGCAGCAACCTTGCACATAAGCCATTTACCGTTCAATACCAGAAATCCAAACTTTGTAAATGTATTTGACATGGCAGTGTTCTCCTGTTTTACAGCCAGGGAGCTCCTACCCAGCATCAGAACTGTCTCCTCTAACTTCCAATCACAGTGTTGTGCCTTTGCCAGATAACTTCTTAAAGATGCTTTTAGTTGATGTGTTGATGGTTTTGTGCATCCTCCCATCGCAGCAGGAGAGGAACGAGGGCAGTGAGTCAGAGGCTGCTGTGTTACTTTGTGTTTTTATCAAATCCAGTCTGTTTCTACATGTTACACCTAAGAGCACTCCCTAAATCTGGCAGTTCATTCAGCTTACTCAGGGCTGTGTTAACAGTATGAAAGGGGAAAGATTCACTATAGATAGATTATTCACCACTAGATTATGCTCTAAAAGCCTTACCCAGCTGACAGCATACTCTAATTATGATTTTATGACTATGTGTTTTAATGAGATAGGAGAGCCGGTGCAAGAGTTAAACATATATCATTTTCTTTTTGACCATTTCTTTTAAACATGTTTTGTGTCTGTTTTCAAAATATTTACTTTTTTTATAGATTTTTTACAGTTTTTTTTACAGAGCTTGCAAAAATGATATTTTTGTTATAATTTGGATTGTGTAGCTTTGAGGATTAAAACTTTAAGATCTTTGCAGATGAAATGTTATATTTTCTAAAATGTTTTCAAATTCATTTAAACATATTCTTTTTCATATTTATTTTTTGATATTCTTTTCATCTGTTTAATGTATTCATATTTTATTTTCATGGATTCGTTTTTACTGCCTTGGCAAAAATTCTATTTTAATTCCATTTAGGATTGCAAATCTTGGAGCAGTAACACGAAATTATTGTATATGAAATGTCATATTTTTAAGACTTTTCAAACCGTGTCATTCTTAACCTTTTGAATAAATATCTGTTTTTTTTGTGTGAAATTGTGAATTAAAGAACAGTTTTATTGAATTCTGTGTTTTCTTTGTGCTTTACACATTTTATATTTTGTCATGTTCATTAATAAATGTGCAACACAATCCTGTGATTCAAATCTGTATACAGTAAGATTTTTATTTTTAACAGCAATTTGAAAGAAACTGGTGGCCAGTATGTAAACTTTATGTATGTAAAATGTTTGCAAAAGGCACCATTATGGGGCCTGTCCTTACAAAAATGGTCCTCTAGAACAAAATCCAGTAGAAACTCGCTCAATAAAAGTGGTTATACTTCCTACAAAAACGGCTTCGCAGCTGTGTAAGTAGTTTAACCAAAGCAAAGAAAAAACAATGAAATATATTTTAACATTTTTATTGACAGTTTATTGTAGCACAAATATGCTAGCAGCAGACCCTCACCATTTCAGCTCTTTGTTGCGTTTGATTAACCACTGTCGAATTGTGATGACGTTGGAGAAGAACGTTTTGATTTGCCCAGTCAGTCCAATGAAAAAACGAATGCAGTCTGGCAGAGAAAGTCTTGCAATGAAGTTCTTGTACATGACACTCAACAAACACAGCGCTAAAAATTCATCACTTGCTGAAAACTTATGGACCTATATTACTTTTAAATAAACAGATGTCGTATACTATTGAACTAACAATCGTAAAGACCTATTTAGTTTAGATGAAACCAACGCTCAGATTAAAATGATGAAATTCCAGACTGAACTCACAACGCACAAGCACAGTTCAAGGGAGAGAAATCAGCTGTAGTTTTCATGTCAAACATTTTCTCTCTCAAACCCGAGTTATCTTCCTGCTGCAGACAGCTGTAGTATTAATATCATACAGGCGGATCTCACTCATCTGATGATCTAATAGGCATCGCTCTGATCGCAGCACGGCACTGAAGACGTGACCGCAGCCAAACCACACGGGCGACACGCGCCTAAAAACGGGGAGGGGTGATGCTATGGGAACAGTAAATCTGAGTTTTTTTTTAAGTCATAACTGCTCTCCAGTGTCACAATTAAATAATTTAATTTCGCAAGCAGTCACGTCAAATGTGTTCATTACATTTATATTAGTCTCGTTGTGTAGTTTATGATTGGGCATGCGAGTTAGAGTGAGAACGTGAGACTGTTCCATGACAGATTTGAATCACAGGATTGTGTTGCACATTTATGAATGAACATGACAAAATATAAAATGTGTAAAGCACAAAGAAAACGCAGAATTCAACAAAACTGTTCTTTAATTCACAATTTCATACAGATATAGCCTAACAAAATATAGATATTTATTCAAAAGGTTAAGAATGACACGGTTTGAAAAGTTTTAACAACATGACATTTCGTATACAATAATTTCGTGTTACTGCTCCAAGATGTGCAATCCAAAATGAGATGAAAATAGAATTTTTGCCAAGGCAACAATAAAAATCCATGAAAATAAAACATGAATATATTAAACAGATGATAAGAATATCAAAAAAATATATATGAAAAAGAATATGTTTAAATGAATTTGAAAACATTTTAGAAAATATAACATTTCACCTCCAAAGATCTTAAAGTTTTAATCCTCAAAGCTACTCAATCCAAAATATACCAAAAATATCATTTTTGCAAGCTCGGTAAAGACATCAATAGAAAAAGGACGTATTTTGAAAACAGACACAAAACATGTTTAAAAGAAATGGTCCAAAAGAAAATGATATATGTTTAACTCTTGCAGTTGCTCTCCTATCTCATTAAAACATAGTTATAACATCAGAAATAAGGTATGCTGTCAGCTGGGTAAGACTTTTAGAGCATAATCTAGTGGTGAATAATCTATCTATTGGGAATATTTCCCCTATCATATTGTAAACACAGCTCTGATCAAAAGAAATGTAAAAAAGGAACTGCCAGATTTAGGGAGTGCTCTTAGGTGTAACATGTAGAAACAGACTGGATTTGATAAAGGATTGAGGATGCACAAAACCATCAACACATCAACTAAAAGCATCTTTAAGAAGTTATCTGGCAAAGGCACAACACTGATTGGAAGTTAGAGGAGACAGTTCTGATGCTGGGTAGGTGCTCCCTGGCTGTAAAACAGGAGAACACTGCCATGGGAAATACATTTTAAAAAGTTTGGATTTCTGTTCTTCTGTCTCATCTTGTGGGTGGACACCTCCTCAGACATAACTGCCTCAAAATGCCCCTCCTCCTTCAAGAGGCTCCTCCCCCACATCATCATAGTCCATCCAATCAGGAGCTGGAGGGCCTTCAGGGGCCAGAACGCTCTCCCCTGCAGGGACAGAGTAGGACACAAACAGGCACAGTCAGGGAGAAGTGTCCCATGGTGGAAATTGGTTTCCATGGTTTTGGCTGTGAAATATTTTGCGTCCACTAGAAGCTGAGCTGCAAAGATGAAACAGCAGTGTATGTAACTCAAATCATACACACGAGCACAGAGCCCATATTGGTTATAAAACTCCTACGGCACATAACTTACACTTCCTGTATTCACAAATGAGAGCAATCATTTTCAGATATACTGATGAAGCAATCTTGAGAAATGTGTTACAAGCATCAATATATAAAAATGACTTTGAGTGATTTATTTCATTTCCACCATGAAGAGCTGGTTTTTCTCCTTCCTCTCGTTATCCAGAGTAGTGATGGTCAGTTTGGAGAGACTCACCCGTTTGGCTCCAGGGCAGAGTCACAGCATCGTCATAATTCTGCTCTGTGTCTTCTGTCACATGATCACCTGGAACAGACCACACACAGACATGAAGTGACCCGGGGCAGCGACTCTCAATAAAATCACTCATACTGAAGCCGGTTCAAACAAACTGATGACCTAAATGTTTCCGAGTCAAGAATCTGAACACGACATTGATCAATAACACAAAGATAATGAGATAGGTGTAATATCCATGCGAGAAGAACCATGTGAATGTGATAACAGAGACTGCGTTTGACTCCAACACTCATCTGTAAAGAGAAACTGAAGCTGAAAAAGCACCTGGGCTCTGCTCCTCAGTGATGACATCATCATAGTGCTGCGGTGTGTCTCCCTTCAGCAGCTCCCCTTCAACAGACACAGAGAAGCAGCAGCTGTGTTGGTTATGCTGCTGTACTGCTTATAGTGGTTATAGTGCTTGCAGTGGATGTACTGGTGTACAAAGGGATCATAGTGGTTTAACTCTTTGTATTGATTATTGTGAATGTACTAGTTGTAACTGCTGTGAGGTTTATGCCATATACTTAGTCATTTCAAGAACCAATCAGAACAGATACTCACCCTCTACACTGCCTGGATGCTGGCCACCACTGATGACATCATCATAGTTCTCTGCTGTGTCCCCCAGCTCCCCTGAATCAGTCACCACAAAGCAAGGAGAGTTCTGGGTAATGGCTTGATCTCCATGCTCTCACACAGCAGAACAACACAGCCCTTCATCCTTACAACACTGAATGACATTTTATCTGTGCAATAACACTGCACTCACAGCTGAGCTGTACAACCTGATGATGTCAGGACTAATGTCACAGTCTAAACGATCTCATATATAAAGCTTGGCATGTGTGTGACAGAGAATCCACATCACTGTGTCCCACAGAACCTGAACCGACCCGCCAGTAATACTGAGGCAGAATTCAGCAGAACTCAATTCCTCCTCCTGGATTGCTGGATCTCTAAGTACCGGGAAAACTGTAAGGCCCAAAGGACATTACCTCCATGTGTATGTGGGATAGAAGGGTGGATTTACAGGTGCTCCCAATATGCCACACTTTCATAAGCCCTGTTTTAAGGGTGTGACTAATAAATAAATCACAGATCTGAAACATGATGATGTGACACAAACCACTGGGACTCAAAGGGAAGCACTCAGAGGAGTTGCACCCCCTCCAAAATCAGACTGGACACACAGCTCCACCCCCTACATCCACTGAGAGCTCCACAGAGCTCCACCCCCTACATCCACTGAGAGCTCCACAGAGCTCCACCCCCTACATCCACTGAGAGCTCCACAGAGCTCCACCCCCTACATCCACTGAGAGCTCCACAGAGCTCCACCCTCTACATCCACTGAGAGCTCCACAGCCTATACCCCCTACATCCACTGAGAGCTCCACAGAGCTCCACCCCCTACATTCACTGAGAGCTCCACAGAGCTCCACCCCCTACATCCACTGAGAGCTCCACAGAGCTCCACCCCCTACATCCACTGAGAGCTCCACAGAGCTCCACCCCCTACATCCACTGAGAGCTCCACAGACCTCCACCCCCTACATCCACTGAGAGCTCCACAGAGCTCCACCCCCTACATCCACTGAGAGCTCCACCCCCTACATCCACTGAGAGCTCCACAGAGCTCCACCCCCTGCATCCACTGAGCGCTCCACCCCCTACATCCACTGAGAGCTCCACAGAGCTCCACCCCGTACATCCACTGAGAGCTCCACAGAGCTCCACCCCCTACATCCACTGAGAGCTCCACAGAGCTCCACCCCCTACATCCACTGAGCGCTCCACAGAGCTCCACCCCCTACATCCACTGAGAGCTCCACAGAGCTCCACCCCCTACATCCACTGAGAGCTCCACCCCCTACATCCACTGAGAGCTCCACAGAGCTCCACCCCCTACATCCACTGAGCGCTCCACAGAGCTCCACCCCCTACATCCACTGAGCGCTCCACAGAGCTCCACCCCCTACATCCACTGAGCGCTCCACAGAGCTCCACCCCCTACATCCACTGAGAGCTCCACAGCTCCACCCCCTACATCCACTGAGAGCTCCACAGAGCTCCACCCCCTACATCCACTGAGAGCTCCACCCCCTACATCCACTGAGTGCTCCACAGAGCTCCACCCCCTACATCCACTGAGTGCTCCACAGAGCTCCACCCCCTACATCCACTGAGCGCTCCACAGAGTTCCACCCCCTTACCTGAGAGGGAGTGTCCTTCACTGCCCCCCACGTCTTCATACCCAGAGGGCGGGTCCTCAGAAAGGACACTCCCTGTGAACAGCAGAGAGGGTCAGCCTTATCCCGCCTCTGTGTACTTTGTGTGGTGCAGGAGTGACTGTGAGTTACTGTGTTCTGAAGGGCATCTTTGTGTGTGTAGAGTGTGTTTTCAAGGAAATTATTGATAAGTCTAGATTTTATACAGCCATATTTGCCTATATATATCTCAAAATAATAGGAATATGCTTTAAAAAGACACCCAGACCAGGGGCAAAAGTATTGAGGTTGAGGGGGGTGGTTACGCCAGTGATCTGGACTACTTAACATCACTGTGGAAAAGCCAAAGGGCAAGAATTCAATTTCAAAATGGAAATGGTGTTTTGTGTCTGGAATACTGTATTATGGAGAAGGTCAGAGTGAGGTCATATTCACTCACCCCAGCGGGGGGCGCTGTAGGTTCCCTCTCTGGCCAGTTTGTACTCAATCTCCTCATAGACGGCCTCATGCAGAGGGGCGTGGTCTCCCTTAGACAGGGCTGTGGGAGCAGAGAAACAGAGACACACAGAGTCAGAGGGGCTGGAGGAGCAGAGACACAGAGACACACACAGTCAGAGGGGCTGGAGGAGCAGAGACACACAGAGACACACAGAGTCAGAGGGACTGGAGGAGCAGAGACACACAGAGTCAGAGGGTCTGGAGGAGCAGAGACACAGAGACACACAGAGTCAGAGGGGCTGGAGGAGCAGAGACACACAGAGTCAGAGGGGCTGGAGGAGCAGAGACACAGAGACACACAGAGTCAGAGGGTCTGGAGGAGCAGAGACACAGAGACACACAGAGTCAGAGGGGCTGGAGGAGCAGAGACACAGAGACACACAGAGTCAGAGGGACTGGAGGAGCAGAGACACAGAGACACACAGAGTCAGAGGGACTGGAGGAGCAGAGACACAGAGACACACAGAGTCAGAGGGACTGGAGGAGCAGAGACACAGAGACACACAGAGTCAGAGGGACTGGAGGAGCAGAGACACAGAGACACACAGAGTCAGAGGGACTGGAGGAGCAGAGACACAGAGACACACAGAGTCAGAGGGGCTGGAGGAGCAGAGACACAGAGACACACAGAGTCAGAGTCTCCTCTCAGAGAGCACGTCTCGCTCTTCATAGGAGCAATAGAGTACAGTACTCCCGCCAAACTAACTCTCAGTCTTTACCCAAATAGTCAAAACAATCAGAAAAATAAAATCCCTTCATAATTTGTTCACTGAGATTACTCATAGGATATCTGTATCACATCTGCAATACAAACAGGAGCATATGCCAACATATGTAAGAATTAATTTCACAAGGAATGTGGCCTTTATGATCCAATCATTCACACTTCCACTCACGTGTCAATTTTCAAACCTGGATCATTGAGCTCCACCATTTTAAAACCACAGGATGTAAAATTCAGTAAAAACCATCAGGATGAATCAAGTGGGCCTTAAACAGAATGAGCCACCCAGCAGCCCCCATTCAAAGCTGTTTGATTCATTCACTGAGTTAAGTATTGATGAGGCTTCAGTCACAGTGACCATGTGATCATACTCCTCCCAGCGTCCGTCCCTACCTCTCCTCAGCCCTCTGTTCTGGGACACCAGCACACCCAGCACCACCAGCAGCAGGAACAACAGCGCTCCCAGCACCACGAAGGCCACTGCAGGAATGGACAGGCTGGGTGAGGGCTGCGTCACCGAGGTCCTTCCTCTGGGTTCTGGAGGAGAGGAAGAGGAGGGGGAGAGCATCAGCAGACAGCACAGCACACTGCTGCTACACAGCTCACTCTGACCAATCAGCTATGCCATTACTGTGGGAGAAATGCAAAGCACTCAGCCAATGGTCTATTATGGTTTTGGAAGCCGTGGGCACCATTCTCAGGGGTAAATGTGGTAGAGTGGATCTGTGCTCTTGCGGGCCGTGTGAAAACTCGGGCTGTCTCACCTGCACAGGTAACCCCGGCGTCCTCCTTGTGGGAGCAGTCGCTCTGGTTAAGAGGAGACCGACAGCAGTCCCACAGGTGGAGCTCATCTCCAGTGCAGTTCACCTCGTCCAGCCAGATGGTGCCGTTGCCCCTCTCAAATGTGGCGTTGCTCTCCACCCTCACAGCCTCTCCACAGCCCAGCTGTCTGCAGACCACCTGCGCCTCCCTCATGTCCCAAGAGTCATCGCACACCGTCCCCCAGGACCCCTCCAACCGCACCTCCACCCTCCCAGAGCACTTACTGGGGCCCACCAGCCGCAGCTGAGGGGGATCTGGAACAGAGCAGGAGGGTGTGGCTCACTGGTCCTCCTCATCAGAGGCATGCTGGGATACTGGAGGACTGGCACAGTAAACTCACCTGGGCACTGCAGCTCCTGCCTCTGCTCCTCAGCTGGGATCAGGATCTTCAGGGGACCTTCCAAAATAAACCAGTGTGAAAAATAAACTTTGTACTGAAATAAAGTTGAAAACAATTTTTTTTTATTGTTCTTTGGTAATCAAACATTTTTAAGATTTTTTGTCTTCCAATTCAGGGTTCCCAAACTTGTACGTGCCATGGTGTATGCTGACTTTAATTATAGTCAGTCAAAATCCAAATTTGCTTTGTCTGCAAAATCTTTCTACTACACAGACAGTTTAGTTTCAATGACCACATACTTAACATTTAGCACCATCCCAATTTCTACTGTATGTCTATCAACTAATCAATTAAAATATTTGAGCTCTTCGAAAAGCAATCATTTTCAACAAAATATGAAAGAAAATCAAAACCTCACGTGTGATCTGGCTGGTTAGAAGCTTTATCTTTTTTCACATAATGAAGCATTATGAGAGTCTCAAATGAGACATTACATTTGTCTCTTTTAAAAGCATTCATACTTCATTAATACCTCAAGAAGTGAAGTTATGCTTGTAGCAAAAACCAGAGTACGCAGTGATATTCCAGGACTGACTTTGGACAGCACTGCTCTAAATTCTATTTGAAAAAAAAAAATGTATTAGGTAGGGTTTAGTAGTGTTTACCTTTACAGGTGAGTTTAGCAGTGTCTGAAGCATCACAGAGCTTTTCACCCCATGCAGAGGGACACTGCCATAGAGACTCATCATGGACTCCACAGTTAATGTTGTCAACCCAGCGGGGAGATCCAGAGGGGAGAGAGCTGGTGACCGTTGTGTAAGACTCACTGTCCCCACAGCCTAACTGGTGGCATATCACAGTAGCAGTGTCTTCTGTCATCTCATTCCCACAAACACTCCCCCAGGTGCCATTGTAGAAAACTTCTGCCAAACCTGAGCAGACTCTGGTATCGTCCCCCTGTCTCAGTCTCAGCTGCTTGTATTCTGTTACAGAGACAGGGACGAATCGGGAACAGCAATTTCATTCTGACAGAAACACTGTAAGAAACTCAGAATGAGAAGTTTCAAAGAACTCAAAGTGTTGTTAATTTGTGTTCATAACCATTGGCGACTGGCTCTGTCCTTTTTCTAAATACGATGCAAGATGGAGTTAGGAGTGTAGGACCCAACATCATGTTCATCTCTCAGTGCTACATCCTGCCTCTAAACTCCTTTAGTGACCTTTGTTGACTGATGAGTTTAGGGGAGTGATGTCACCCCCTCTAGTGGACACTCACATTCTCAGACATTGGCCACACGAACAGCTTCTCTGGAGTTAGGCATCCTGATGTTCTCCTGGGTAAAGACCACCTTTACACTCATCTGTACAGACACTGAACACACTGTTCTGTACCTGAGCACACGACCCCCACGTCCTCCTTGTGTCCACAGTCCGTCTGTCCCCACTCTGCTCTGGGGCACTCCCACAGGGACGTCTCGTTCCCCACACAGCCCACCTCATCCAGCCAGATGGGTCCAGTCGCTGGTCTGAGGGGGAAGGACAGCTGGACACTGAGGGCCGTCCCACACTGGAGCTGTCTGCACACCACCTGAGCGTCCTCCAGGTCCCAGGAGTCATCACACACCGTCCCCCAGGAGCCCCTGTGGAACACCTCCAGCCTTCCTGCACAGTCCCCCCCTCCCCCCACCAGCCTGAGGGGCCTGTGACCTGATGGAGGGGGGTTGGGGATTTGGAAAAAATTGGGGAAAAATGAAAGGTTGCTGGAACTTCCTTTTTTAAATCAGTGCAGTACAGACAGGCACACGCTCCTCCATGACTGTGTGTGGGACAGGTGGATCTGTTAATTCTAGACACACACAAGAATCATTTTATAAAAGAGATAATTATCTCCATGTGGGTATATTGACGTTAAAATGAGGTATGGTTAGGCATTTTGCTGGTGTACTGATCCAAGAAGGTAGGTTACCATCAATCAAAACCACATCTAAAGTCATGTAACACTGAATTATTCTCTCTGTTGGGAGAATACAGTTCTCAGTACAATAAAGTAAAATCCAATTGCATATACAAAAATATCATCTTTACAAGGATTTTCAAATTTAGCTGTGGATTTCCGCCCCTGTTGCTGGTGATATTTTCATAAATGTACGACTGACCACAGCTTACATAATGATCACAATGCTTGCGTTCTTTGGTCTGATAAGTATAAAGCTGATACGTATTGAAAAGCAGCTTAATGGTCAGAATGCTGGAGCATTTTTAATGCTAACAGTAACATGCAGCATGGCTGGGATATCCACCCGTCAGAATGACCCAGAGGTGGGCCAGTGGGAGAGGGCTGCCTGCCTCTGTGGGTCTGAAACTTTTCAAAGCACAAAAGTCTTTGAAGTTGCCAAAGACTCCATAAAAGTAGCTCTCTCGGAGACAGGCTAAGTAACTTCACAACTTCTCAACATTTGACTCCTTAATGTTTTTTACAAACATTTTTGTATTAATTCCTTATTACAAAAACATGAGATACATACATCAGCTGATTTCCAATCAAACAAGCTCTAATTACAAGCTGATGTTTGTACAAAACTGTTGGCTAGCTGGCTAGCTGACCTTTCTGGCAAGCTTTTGTGTTTGCAAGGATGTCAGTCATTGTTTGCTTGTATTTGTTGTTCTATATTTATTTTAAAACACATTTAAAAAACCTTGCCGTCTCGCCATGCTTCTGTCGGCTAGCTTTGAGATGACTTGCTTTTCCTTTGCTTTTACTTAGCTTTGAGATTTAAAAAGCAGGGCAACCCAAAGGCAATCCAGCTGTAAGGTTGTTATAATTTATTTGCATGGCAGACAAAAGAAGCAAAAGACAGCAGAGACACTTCATGAGTAATCTGTACTCACTGGAACAGGTGATGAACACCTGTTTACTGGAGCCGCAGGTGTGATTGCGTGGAGCACTGCAGTTCCCCAGGTGAGACTCTGTCCCGTTGCACTGAAACCCTGTCAGACACACGTCACTGTCCCCCATCCCAGACGGAGAGGAACTGTAGACCTGCACTGCAGAGCCACAGCCCAGCTGTCTGCAGACCACAGAGGCCTCCCTGAAGCTCCAGGACTCCACAACTCTCCTCCAGGTCTGCTGGTAGTACACCTCCACCTGGCCCTCACACTCACTCTCTCCAGACAGCCGCACCGTCCCGTCTAGAGCTGAGAGAGCAGAACCTGCACACCCATAAACATCCACTCTAAGTGTGCTGCTCACATGCATTTAAACAGCACAACAGATCACACTCATATTTTAAACCCAAGGCTGTTTGACAGAGACTAAGAATGACATCGTAATAAAAGACACTCTCCAACTGATACCTCAAATATGTGCAGAAATCAAACACATGCACGCACACACAACTCAATTCAGTAAAAATACAGAAAACTCTGACATGTACACAGTGTTGAGACCAGGAGTCCTCACCATTACAGATGACTCCTACATCCTGTCCATGTGAGCACGCTGCTCGGCTCCATGAGGAAACAGCACACTGTGAGAGGCGTGTCTCGTTCCCATGGCAATTAAACACATCAGCCCTGATTGGGCCACTCCCCTCTCCAAACCAGGCCTGTCCCACCACTGCCACTGCAGTCCCACACTTCAGCTGCTGACAGAGGACATTGGAGGCTCTCATATCCCAGCATGCATCACACACTGTCCCCCAGGTACCGAGGTACTGCAGCTCCACTCGGCCAGAGCAGGTGTCAGGGCCATTAACCAGCCTGGACTCAGTGTACCCTACACACAGGACAGTGGGGTTAGTGACTGACCAGCACTGAGATACAGCCAGATTCATGCAGTGACTTTGCTTCAGCTTAAAACCAGGGTTATTCTGAGAATAAAAGTTTCAGGGAGAATGTTATACAGATATCACTAAAACACCAAAAGCATACAAAAGAAGGCTCTTACCAGAACACACCAGTCCCACGTCGTTTTTATGGGAGCACTGTTGTTTCTGTGTGGGTGATTTTGAACAAAACCTAATGTGAGATTCGTTTCCCCTACACTGGATCTCCTCTGACCACACCTGGTTCTCCCCCTGGCCAAATGCAGCTGCCCCCCACACCTCTGCAGGTACCCCACAGCCCAGCTCCCGACACACAACCTCTGCGTCCTGCTGGTCAAAGGCAGTGTCACACACCGTGCCCCACTGTGTCCTTTGATACACCTCGACTCTCCCAGAGCACAGGTGAGGACCTCCCACCAGCCTGAGTCCTCCTACAGTTAGAGGTCAACAGGAAATAAACATAGAAACATCAGAAATGACTTATTCCAGAGACAACATTCAGTAAAACTGCATAAACACAGGGCTGTACAGCTCTTATACACAAAGTACAGCAGTGTAAGATGAGACACACTTCAAATGCAGTTTGATTATCAAAATACCCTGCCCTCCATATTTGACTAATTAATTCAAATGTACACTTTTTGCTCGATCCTCCAGCAATGTAGAATTTGATAATACAAGATGTTATTTATAAATTAAACCCTTATTAAACCAGGGAAATCCAAATGAGAGTCTCTTTTATATAACTATATGAAGTGAGTACAGTAATGCATCTCAGTGAAGCATACTCTACAGGCATCTGGGGCTCAGTAAAGCAGCAGTTGTGTAGATGACTGCATCATTTGCATACAGGCGCAGCTCAGCAGGATTTTTATACCAGTTTAGAGCCTCTTCACTTAGACCAGTGCTGTGGGGTCCGGCTAACAGCAGCTGGTGCTCAAATGAATCAACAGCCTGTGAGAGATTAACAAATCACGCAGCACATGATGTTCAGATCGAGCGCCTTTATGATGTCATATTTCCCTGCCATGGCTGCGTTTGCAGTGCAGTGTCGTGATCTGCGTCCACACCATTATCAAAATGACCTTTCAGACACCTTTAAAACACCCCACAATTTCAGCTTTCTCCTTCACTTCATGAGAATCCATCGTTATGTGGTTAAGTGGGCTGGGATATGCATTACACACTGCAGCTGCTCTGATTAATATTCAGAAGTCGGTGGGATAAGTATATTTCTCTGAGGCTGCGTTCAGTTTTAAAATGCTTTTGGACCCCCTGATCAGATCTTTGCGCTTGTTTCTGAGAGCCCGGCAGGAGGTCCAGTCAGCAGGTGCATTTCTTTGTCTACCAATAGCCCAAGAGTCATTTTTCAGTCATTCTGTCATTCTTCTGTCTTTGCTACATGAACAGAGAGCCACAGATTACCCATCATGCTTCCAAAATGTACAGAAGGTCACCTTTTATGTTGGCATATTCACATATTTTGTTTTCGCATTTTACAGTAATACACATTCCATCTTGAAATGGACAGTGGTAATCATTTAGGCCCTACTCAATGCGATTGGTGTAATTATTCTGAAAATATGTTAATCTAGGTTCATTAACAGGAGCAGGTTGAAATTAATTATAGATTTAAAGGTGAGGTTTGAGCTTCCTCTGTTTCCAACTCAGCGACCGCCACTGCAACTTTAACCTCAACAGGTTTAACACACAGCATCATTAAGCCCATTTTTAAACTGAGATGATGTCCAATGTCTTTGCTACAGCTGTTTATGGTAAACTATTAAATTTTTTTTATCTATAAATACCTCCCTTTGATCTTTCACAAACATTAAAATGTCAATGGTTCCAAATTTCAGTCATTACATTTGATATCCTCCCCGTCATAATCTCATTTTATTAGTAGAAGTATGCCTGAGGTCATGGGCAGGTTGTTTTTTAAAACACTCAAACTAACACACATGTTCTGTTGATATTGCCTCTCCATGACCCCAAAACAAATGTGAGGATTTCACAAATAATGAATGAACTACGGTCAATTTGCCCTCATGTTTATGCTCAACAGAACTGATGACAAAAAGAGGTGTTCTAAAACAGTGATATGTATATGCATATAGATAACCAATACAGAGGAGGCGACATTCTGGATATTTGTCTCATATTTATCTCGTGTTCTCAAATCTAAATTGCTGGAGCAGGCAGCAAACATGTACATTTTGACTGTAAATAAAGAATATGCAATTACAGTGTAATTACACAGAAGTTATACAGGATGATCATAGATGTATTCCACTCTGTACCTGGATTTTCTGGAGCAGAGTGAGTCAAACAAAAACAGTGGATCTAAACAGAAAAGCAGCATTTTATACAAGACCAACATGTGTGGATACAGGGCTGTACAGCTCCTATACATGGAGAACAGCAGTGTAAGATCAGATACTTACACTACGATAGTTTGAGAGACAGAAGAAATATATTTCAAAATGTATTTATAAAAATAAATGTGAGATACTGCTGTAACATTATGTCAATCCATTTAAACACATTTCTAAAAAACACAAATATCTGGTGAAATGTATGTGCTTGAAAATGAGCACTGAAATGAACTAAAATCAGTGACTGAAAAAACAGGGATAACAGATTATCAGTGTCCTACCTGAGCACACCACTCCAGCATCCTCTCCATGGCCACAGTTATGTTTACCCCATCCCTGTGATCCACAGTGCTTCAGTGAGGACTCTGACCCACTGCAGGACACCTCATCCATCCATATCTTCCCTGACCCCCTTCCAAAATGAGCACCTCCTGGGGCTTCTACAGCAGCTCCACAGCCCAGCTGTTTACACACCACCTCAGCATCTCTCATATCCCAGCGATCATCACACACTGTCCCCCACTGTCCCTCATGGAAAACCTCCACTCTCCCAGCACAGGGGCTGCCACCATCCACCAGCCTCACATCACCACTGTCTGAACACACAGGAGAGAGAGGGGGAGAAGAGCCACATCATGACTTTAACACTCATCAGTATAATTACAGTTATCATGGAGATACAACACAATAAATGCATCAAACCTCTATTATTATAGAGTCCACGAATGATTATTTTAGTATTGGATGTTGCAGCATTCATATTATAGAAGTGTCAGCACTTCTAGTATAAATTACACTGTGTAACACAGGAGCAGTGAAACATAACAGTGTAGTATTCATTTATGTATTGCTTTAGCTGGAAACACTGTCCAGTACCTTCTACATGAGGAATGAAGCAAGACAGACAGTGCAGCTGTATGTAAATGAACATGATAGGGTTGTGTAATGCCATGCCGAGGGGACGTTAACCTGGATTATTTTATTTCACTTATAACACTGCTGCTTGCAAAAACTCCCTTTACATTTCAAACACTATTAAACTGCATCTGTGTATCACAGTTTTGTTGTTATCATGTAAGATTAGTGCCAGTTGTAAATAGAATATGTTATTGATACAGAACGTTTAATTAGCTTCCATATTCCTTTGGAGCGGTGAAATGGGCACTGTTGCTGAAACTGGTACATAGATATACATTACAGTTTCTCCATGTTGGATATCAAAAGAAAAGTTTAAAGTTTAACAGTAACCAAACAGATAGTAGTAAATTCCTGCAAAAAATTATAGTCACAGTGTATGTTACAATGAAGAAAAGCAAAACAGTTCAGAACACAGAGGAAAACCCAACCCGCAGATCATAATATGTCCAGTAGGGGGAAGATAAGTCACACACACGACAGCACCAAAAAAAAAAAAAAAAAAACAATTAGTGAATACATAAAAACTAAGTTCTGTGTATGACAATACATAACTAAACTAAGAACTACAGTGAGAATATTGTTAGTGTCATAAGAGCAGTTTGTAAATGTGAGAATATTTTTCATTGGCTGGTGTACCCAGAGGCTGTGGATCTTATCTGTGAACACACCCTGAGCCCGTCTCTTTAAAGACTCACTCATGCAGTCTGACTCGGGAGCTACGCTGCTTCAGCTCTGACTTCAATGCTGTGCTCAACACAGGTGTTCCTAACTGCCACACTAAAGTGCACCTTAATATGAAATTAATCATATATTCAACTTTTTATATGTGATAGAGCCTCTGTCATAAAAAAAAAAAAATCTATGATGGAATTCTGACTAATGTAATGACGATGAAATTATATATGAATATGAACACCTGCTTTGTATAAATGTCACCTCTAGAACATGTCAAAGTGAATGTTAGTTCATAGCTGTTAATAGCGCAATATAAAAATGAAGGTGCTACAATACAGCAGCCAAAGGTACCGCAGCAAAAAGAGAACGCCACGTTTCCTCTCTGTTAAAACTACTTTGCAACTGGACACTCTCCACTAAATTAAACAACTCAAGAAGAATCCTACTATTACAAAGCAATTTAGTCAAACTAGATAGTCAAATACAACTGAAAAACTTTTTAATTTACTTAAACACACAAATGTACAGATAATTGCATGTTATGCTTTGGGGAGAGCCAGCCATTACCTAAACATCCCTCATAAATATCAGGGGTGAGTTTATGTAGGCAGGAGAAACAGTAAAACAAGTAATCTCACCACTAAAATAAAAACGCACAAACAAGCTGCTTTTAAAACGCTTTCCAACGGCTTTCTCATGAATGGACCTCTCAAAAACATAGCTTGGGCTACCACACGAAAAATATAGAATAACATCAAAAAAAAAAACCAACAAACAAACAAATAAATAAATAAATAAAAATATCGGGAAACATTTCTGATCTCCTATAATCTTAAAATGATAAATGTGTCCAACAGCACACACAGAGAAACAGCACACATGAGACTGCGCTGTTTAGAGACTGCCGTTATCCCTGCCCTGACTGAAGAGCTCCCCTTTGACCACCTGACCCCCAGTCTCTGAGCCCTGGTCGTGTGTGGAGCAGCTGGAGAGCAGGATAAACGCTGTACTTACTGGCTGTGGAGAGCAGGAGCAGGGAGGAGAGAGAGAGGAACAGCACACATCTCTCCATCTTCATCAGCACAGAAAAACAAACCCTCCTCACAGCAGAGTGCAGAATCAAACCTTCACCTCTGAGCTCTCAGACAGACTGAGCTTTTTGGCATGGTCCCAGCCCCCTCAGAGAGAGCACACTTCCTCCCCCCACCAATCACACTCACTGCTGCCTTATAAGAGTGACTGCAGGAACACTTCAAACAGCCACTGTGACAAATCAGGGCACGCTATTTACATTTTCTCCATATATTCTAATACTGCGTCAGTGCTGACAGCAGAAGACCCCACCCAGGTGACAAACAGCACGCGTGACCGAAAGAGCGGGGAGAGACACAGAGGACGAAAGCGCGCTTATTTCAAAAAAAAAGAAAGACTTTAGTTAGTCGGACAAAGCCGTAATTCACACCAAATGCTTCGATTAGGACAATAACTGGTTCATATATCGTTTATTCCATTAAGTGGATTTTGTCATTTTTCAGCTGAAACGTAAAAGATGTTATCACGTACATTGAATTTTCTGAAATTGTCTGAAAAATGGATCGGTTCTTTTTTCTTTTGCTGAGACCACACTTCTTTAAAACTGTCATACAACAACACTGACATTTGAGATTTCACATGATTAACTTTCGCAATACATTATTCTTGTAAGATTTGTAAGTTAAATTCAAACACATGAACACAATAAAAAGTCAATGAAATGCAGTAGACCACATTTGAGGATTAAAATATTATTTTTATTATATTTGATAATGCTAATGAATTTAGCAAAATTTTTTAAACAGTCCAATGAGCTTACTTCAAAATAAAAAATAAAAAGGCCCTGTCATCTACACAAACAAAGTGAACACAATGCCTGTCCAGATTGCTACATTTAATATCCCACAACATATTTACCAAACTAAAGACTTTCTTCTCATACGTGTGATTATAGTTACAGTGGTATCCAATGTAGTCATACATGTTATCAATAAGGACAGAGCACAGATGTCAGTCTGTGAAACATTTTCACCACAGTGTCCTTCATAAATGACCTCTGACCTCAGGGGAGAGGTTGCCTGGAAACGGGCTTCCATCAGCCTGTCCTGGTGATGGAAGGGTAGAGGAGGCGGAGCTTGTCCCCGTGTGGGAGAGCAGTCCACAGCCTGGCGAGCTCGTCTGCCTTCTTCTCCACATGCGCCGCTATCCCAGCTGCACGTCTGGCCCTCTACGCTCCTGTCAACGTCAAATGCCAGGATTTTAGCTTTTACTCTTCTTATAAAATGACCATCATAGTCTCAGCAACAAAAAATATTTCAGTTACACATTTTAATAATTTAATTACAAATAAATCAGTCAGTGAAGTGTTTCATCAGTAAATGATTAAATAAATATATTCACGGCTGCATCTCTGTACTTTAATCCCTACTAAATAAAGTCTTTGCTGTGTGTTGCCTGTGGAATCTTACCTCAGGGTCTGTCCCAGGGGCACCAGCAGTGCTGGGCTGGAGAGGAGCTGTCTGTTGGGTGGGGGGACTGGGGACAGGCCTCAGGGCGGCTGGACGGGTGGGTGCTTTGCCTGATGGTGGAGCGGGGTGATGTAGCGCAGGGTCCCCCTCGTCCTCTGCATCTTCAGATCCCTCATCCTCCACATGCAGGGGTTCCCCGTCAGCAGCCTGGTCAGGAGTGTCGGGGTCCGAGCTGGTCCTGCAGCACTCTGCCTGACTGAGAGTACAGGCACTCACCCCCAATCAGCTCTGCTGCACTGCAGCAGCACACAGCATAACCATTACTCCACTTTACACACTTCACACTGTTCCCTTCCAACAAACAAAGCATGTGCCTGTATAAACTGAATAACATGGGGTCTAAACAATGTCTGAGATTACCACCGATCTTTCTTTAAAGTATGCGTATAAAAGCTGCCATTCCAACATGTCTGGGTACAGACAGAAACAACCTCCACATCCTTACCGTGTGTCTGATCAAGGTGATTGGTTCCTTTTCTCGGAATGAACTGCATGAGGTGGAGGTGGACTCTTTCCAAGGCCCTGGATTCAACAAGAAAAAAGTCAGGCGATACTACAATTCAAATGGAAACAAACACATGCTAGCTAGCGATCAGGCAAACTTACAGCTTCATGATGTATACATAATAAAAGTCAATCTATAATGCAATCCATACGTTTCATAATCATCAAAAATTACTCGAGCACAAAAACGAAATCCGACTATCTATCTGGCTAACAAGCGAGTTTCAAATATTTTCTACAAAAGAAAATGAAACCTAGCATGACAGCTAACGCGCCACACAGCTAAGTAACTGCCATCAAACACACAGCCAGCTTGTGCTACTTCAGCAAACACGCACTTACTTTCACCAAATTCAGATGTGCTGTAGTTACTTCAGTCATCACAGTGCAGAATATCCCCATGCAATGAACTCGGTGGTCATCATTGCATCTGTATCATGTACACTCTGCAAAGCGCGGAACGAGCTGTCAAGGCGAAGGGTAGTGATGTCATTGCTGAGCGGAGCCCGGATTGGCCAGGCTGGTCTTCGGGGCGGAGAAAGTCCTGCCTGCTGTTTGACATGTGGCAGACTGTTCACAAACTTCTCTGAACTGTCTTCGTCATAAACATTTACAATATGGTAACATATAATGAAGGATGTTTTCCATGTTCTAGGACATAAAAGTGAAAGTTATTTGTACCGGTGCAAGTATGACTCAAGACTGAGAATCAGTGCTTTAATTAAACAAAAAAAAAAAATCTGAACAGGGGTCAGATCCAGTTAGCTTGTACATACAGAGTCTGTGTATAGTGAAGTATATACAGAGTCATGGTATAGTGAAGCCTATCTTATATAATATTATTAACACACACGAAAAGTGCTGCTGCTCAAAATGTAATCGCATTCTCACTCTCGCACATGCACATCGTTTCTGCCACACAGACAGGAATATAGCCTTAAAATCATAAAATAAAAATACATGTGGGTGCATTTTACTTATCTGAAAATCTACAGAAAAAAAAACACGGACGCTCTGCTCCACGCGCCTCCCTCAGCATCACGCGCTCACAGCGCATTAACCGCACGAGCGACTCTCGCACCTGTAAACATCTGAAGAAGTTATCATGATGATATAAACATGCCTGCATGATGCAGAGGAGGAAATGCACGTTGGTGAAGGAGTTCACATTAACATGCAGAGACATTCGTCTTGTTTTTAATACTATCATGTCCCAATCGCCGGCTCCTCAGTTACCCAGGCAACGTACCAACATTACAAGTATTCTCGTAACACTCAGCTGACGTGCAATGAAACAGGGCCACACAATATAGACAGTTAATTTCATAACGATAATATGCAAACACGAACTATTTATCACTCTAATAGGGTGCTAAAAGGTTCTAATCCGCTTGAAGAGAGCACATTCCAATGTCAATTTCGTAAACTTCTGATTTTAAATAAAGGTATGAACTACTGAATGAATAAAAAAATGTTTATGACCCCTTCATTTTTAACTTGTTGTACTTCAATGGACGTAAAAGTGGAAATAATGTAAATATTATATCTAACGACAATCCAAAAGTCCTCATTTTACATTTTGGATAAAACCGCTGTTTATAATCAAGATTACTCTTTGTAATTTTGTATTTTTTTCTGAGCATTTTTTTGTTCTCAACCCTGTATTCAAAATATTGAAATTACCTGCCACGTAACACGCAGTGGTACCTCGAGCTCAACCATTTGCTTTACCCAAAGGCCCTCGATAAATAACCATTTTCTCCTCATGATTATGAACGAAACACTGCTTTGGGTTATGCAACAAAACTCTGTATCTGACTGAGCTGTACCTGCCGACACTGATTGACATGACTCTAAAATAGGTCATACATGTCCGACCTGATAAATCTCAACAGCTGCTACAAAACCACACTGTCACACCTGGGATTATTCAAAGGGAGTTGCACCCCCTTACGAAATCACATGTGACCACCGATGCCACCTCCTCCCCACAGGCAGGTAGCAGGTTATCATGTCAGTTTCGCTCCCTCTGCATCAATCAGCCGTGTTTCTCTCTCATCTTCTACAGATGCTCACAGTTGCAGGCGAGAGTCGCTCGTGTGGTTTCTGAGCTGTGATCACGTGGTACTCAGAACATCTTAGGGGGGCCGAGCGCCCCTTATTTATTTACTTACTAATTTATTTAGGTAGATAGTAGGATTAAGAAGGTGCTCCCGTAGCAGGAGAATACGAGAATGAAAATGTGTTTGACATAAAAATTCTTCCTCTGAAGCTAAGCTTGTTTATGTTGCCAATTCATTTACAGCGAGCCAATGATGTACATTGATTATACCGTAAAAAAGCATAATTACATCTTATAGATTAGACATATTACGTTGTAAATTTGATCAATAAAGGCACCAGAACACACGAGAGATGGACAAAATAATGGAAATTGATGGACGTTAACTTTTTAGAAACAAAATCACCATTATAAAGGAAGCTAATAGAACCCCAGATACAGTATATCAACACCGCTGTGACCCAGTCTCAAACAACATTCATACGCCTTGAGCTTCACAAATATGAAACATACATTACAAGGTGGAGCACACACAGTGCGATAACATCGTCTGACGAATTAAATATGCAATTGATTTGACAATTAAGTTATAAACATGTGATCAACACATCAGACTGGGTGTTTGAATGACAAAGAAATAAATGCAAAAAAGAGGAAATAGAACACCTTTTTTCACCAAACTGTCACTAAACAGATTCAGACATGCAACAACGTTTATTATGCGCTTTGAAAGCACAACATTGGGCACAAAGCAGAAGCTGAAGGCATTTTGTTAAACATTGTTAAGAGTTTTCCTCTTCAGCTCCGTGCAGACTGAGTTCGGAGCTCAGACACGCACTGCAGGGTGAGCTGAGTCTGTACGGTTCTCATGTGCTGTTTAACCCTTCCCTCTCCCCCTACCCGACTGACTGCGAGTGAAAACTCAACGGGGAAGCAAAGTCTAAAAGATGGACGGAGTGCCTGTTTGCGGCCGGGTCACAATAGTCACAGGGCAGCTATGCGGCTATTTACCCCCGGCCCCCTCACCCCCTGCCCCCCGGCTCCAGAAAACACGTAAACACTGCTGCATGCATGGTTGCACGTCACTTCATGACGTTGGTCGATAGCTAGCTACCTGCCTCAACGGCTGAAGGCGCCAAAGTGGGATACAAATATAAAAGGCTGAGTACATTAAACACAAAATGTACCCTTTCCAACAACTGTGTTTTCTCGCTGTTTGTATAATTCTAATTAGAATGGTCCACACTGGATCTTCCACCCAAGATAGCATCGTTGGCTACTGACACCTGGGTGCTCATAGCATCCGGCAAAAATATATCTTGGTCCTCGAGGAAAAGAAAATGATCGCAAAATATCACAGATTGCTCCTACTACCCTCGAAGTCTCTACCAAGGGAAAAACAGCGAGCAAGCACAAAAAAGCTCAACCCAGTTAACCAGCTAAAATCCATTGCTGTTGTTGGCAAGTGTTTAGTCGTTAGACAGCTTCCTGCTCGTTTCTCTGAATTCTGCTCACAAATTACTAAAGGTCACACAGTTCAAGCTTAGAGTAAATGATCAGAACAGCTAGAGGCAAAACCAGAGCGAAAGCTCTTTCGTTCAGGGCTGAACATGAAGCTACTGAAGAGACTTCACTTCTTTCAAGACATAAAATAATCAACACCAACGAAGACCCGTTTTGTGCATCACATTTCAGTACAATTCCCCCAAATTTGAAAAACCGGTAACATTTACCTTGCAGCATTGTCCGCATGAGATTAGAGAGGCGACCGGGGAAGCGACACATTTTAGTTTCATGCTGGTTAAGAACAGAGCCATTGGGATTTTATAATAAAATAAAATAAAGTAGCGCCATAAAATTCTTTTGTTCAAAAGAGCGCAGTTGGGAGGGGTTTGGTCTCTGCGAAGTTTGCAAATTTGAATGTCACCAGCCAGTAGAATTTGACTATGACAGGTGCGTTGTCAGCTTCCAATGAAAATCGTTATTCGCTTGCGAGGACCAAAGCCATGTAAATTTGCATACTACCCTGGTATATATGACACGCTGTTTGGCAACCTGTGGAGATTTAAACATCAATGTTCCGTGTAAGGTTGTGAAGTTTACCCCCATTGCATTTTAATCGACATGCCACTATTAAAAGTCAGAAAGAGAGATTTTCAATTTAGTGTTGGTAATTCTTTATTTTAGAGACAGACCACAATAATAATAAAAAATGGTACTGCTGGGACACAGGCCATCTGTTATGTGCAGAGAGGGTTTGACTGGACGCTGTTACTGGGAGGCTGAGTTGAGTGGGGTGGATGGGGTTTCTATAGCAGTTGTGTATAAAGGGATCAGCAGGAAAGGACTGTGTGATGACTGTTGCTTTGGAGTAAATGAGAAGTCATTGAGGCTGCGTTGCTTTGGTTCCACTTACTCTTTCAGTCACAATAATAAGCGCACTGACATCCCTGTGCCCTCCTCCTCCGGAATAGGAGTGTACCTGGATCACAGGGCAGGAACTCTGTCCTTCTACAGCGTCTCTGACACAATGACCCTCCTCCACAGAGTCCAGACCACGTTCACTGAACCCCTCTATCCCGGGTTTTGGGTGGGATTTTCCTCTACTGTAAAACTGTGTGTCCTTTGGAATGATCAGCTGAGCTCATTGTGCTGATTGTTACATCGTTTAACTGGCAGATTAAATCCTCAGGGGCTCCCAAGTCTGGCCCAAGGGGGACCCCACTGTACACTGGGTTGCATTCCAAAATGTCATAGAGATTCCTGATGTATGCTTATTAAAACTGATAACTTATTTTATCCAATATCCTGTAGTAGATGATCCCTGTAAAAGTGGGTACATTTTGAACCGATCAGTTTATAGATGTACTGCTAAAATCAGTGGAGTCCTTAAAGCTAAAAGCACCAGCTCATTGAAACCAAACCGTTTATGAAACGTGAGGAATTTGAGTTCAAAGACAAATAAAACGATAATAAGTAAAATTTCCTTCTCTGAGTCAGTCACTGTAGGGATTCACTAACCCTTCATTGTGTTGCATATCCCCCCCCCCCCCCCCCCCCAGGGATGAGAAACCCATCTCAGTGACATGAACTCTGTGAGACTCCTTCATCCTGCGCCCCCTACAGGCTGCAGTGTAGCACTGCATAAAACACTGGTACACAGGACCTTATTAAAATCATCATCTTACTAAATTAATAGAGCTTATGGCATGGTGTAGTTTTAGTAATGGTGCCGGCTCTGCTTTATTATTATGGTCTGTTATAAATGTATTGTTTGTATTAATGTTGATCCACATTGTAAGTCTCTGTGGATAACAGTGTCTGCTAAATGACTAAAATGTAATTATGTAACATGAAATACTGAATCTTTAATAAAGTATCTGTTGAAGTCTCCTCTTGGAGTCTGAATGAGGCTGGTCACAGGTCCCCTTCCCTGTCTGGGTCCTGATTCCATACCACCCACAGCCAGCAGGGGGAACCACAAGCTTGCTGCTCCTCCAGTTTCCTTGGAAGTGAATGATTTTGTGTCAATCAGATGTTTATCTATTTATTCTATCTGTATCATTTGAAGTGTGAATTTTATGAATGGAGCCCAACTTTAGTATGTGATTCAAAGATAATAAAATAAAACTGTTAGTGTAATATTTTCTTGGCCATTCACCGTTTTACCTGATTAGACACACATGCATACACATAAACAACCACTGTCATATTTATATATACACACTCACACACACACTCACACACACGCACACACACACACACAGACACACACACACGCACACACATACACACACACACACACACACACACACACACTCATACATGTACAAGTGCTCACATAATCAAGCACACATGCATCATCATCATCTGTCTTCATCATCATCACCATTGCCCCACCCCTGCCCTGAGCTTCCTGTTGACCTTGGGTCATCGTATCACTTCCTGTTTCCCTCTCCTCTGTGTCTACAGCGAATCAGCTTTGCGGTAGCTTTGCCGCTCCAGCGGCCCTCATTTGCCCGTATTCCTCACTGCTGCTCATACGACCGCTCATTCACACAGGAAGGGCAGCAGAGGTCTTCACGTCGCGTGGAGTCATTCACAGTTCCGCAGAAAGCCACAGTCGTGTAAAAGAAGCAGTAAAACTGGCATCTGCTTAAGGTTCTGGCCTTGCCAGGTGTGCAGCAGCAAAATAAGATACAGTGAAGACCAAGAAAAGAAACCAGGGAGGAAAGTACATTCCGCGTCTGAAAGCCATTCATCTCATATCAGCCCACACACACATACCCTCACGCATACTAAGGGAAAGGCGGGGTGGTTATATTTTAACTTAGCTGTATCCAAACACCAGCCATATCAGAGCCCCCCTCCCTCTCCCTGTGCTTGCAGTGCCCCCCTCCCTCTCCCTGTGCTTGCAGAGCCCCCCTCCCTCTCCCTGTGCTTGCAGAGCCCCCCTCCCTCTCCCTGTGCTTGCAGAGCCCCCCTCCCTCTCCCTGTGCCCCCCTCCCTCTCCCTGTGCTTGCAGTGCCCCCCTCCCTCTCCCTGTGCTTGCAGAGCCCCCTTCCCTCTCCCTGTGCCCCCCTCCCTCTCCCTGTGCTTGCAGTGCCCCCCTCCCTCTCCCTGTGCTTGCAGTGCCCCCTTCCCTCTCCCTGTGCTTGCAGAGCCCCCCTCCCTCTCCCTGTGCTTGCAGTGCCCCCCTCCCTCTCCCTGTCTCCAAGCCTTTGACTGATGGCTGTGAGAATGGAGGCTTCTGGGAGACTCACTTCACCCTGTGCCAAAGCAGTCCAGCTCAGACTCATTCTAAAATTCTCACAGGGGAAAGAGCGCCGGCCAGACAGCACAGTTATGAATAAATTACATTTTGATTACTCTGTGTGTCCTTCTTCTTTAATACTGGAGCCCTTGGCCATGACCGATGGTTAAGAGGTTACCGATTTCTCACTCTTCTACCGGACGTCTTACATGTGAGCTCAAGGTCAGTGTTCAAGCGATTATTAAGTACACTGTATTTCCACACCTATACGTACTGTGAGCTGTTTCAGGTAGGGGGTGGATCAAAGCAGATGCGTGCCTTCATTAAGTCTGTTGCTGAGTCAGAGCGTTTGGGAACCGTCCTCTCGCTCATCTCAGTGTCTGCCCTGAGCAGTCACCCCAGGTAGAGCTACCCAGAATGTAGCATGAGTGAGCGCAGGCAGGGCGTTCTGCTATGGCAACGCTGGGAGAACACTGCACGTGAGTCTGTTCACGGAGCTGTGGGGACTTGTCACAGGCCAAAGGCTCTTTTTCCATTATGACATCAGTAATGCATCCTTTTGTTCTAGAATAGTCTCTTTATGACATCACAATAACACCGTCTTGTTAGAGATTAGCCCAATTATGGGCGTTTTCTGACTAGTCCCATTTTGGACACTTTGCTCTGAAACTGAGCTCATTTTCTTGTCACAGTTATTATCACATGTGGCTTGACTTTGTTCAGAAATTGTTTACTCGTGAAAATTTTGTGTTGTAATTCAAAACAGAATTGAGATGATTTTGGCCGTGAAACCAAAGGCGTCAGCCCTCGAAACGGGACAGGGTTTGTCCGTTAGATGGGTTTTTGGAGACGTCTGCAAATGTGACAAGTCTGGAAAAAGCCGTGCATCCGCTTAAATTCATCCTCTGGTCAGTCCCCAGGAATAGTCAGTCACCCCTCCTGACACTGATACTGCACAGCAAAATGCAAAGAACACAAAATATATAGTCTGTGTTAATTGCTATGTGCATTAGCAGCTCTCTCTCTCTCTCTCTCTCTCTCTCTGTAAGGACTGCTGCTGTTTCAGTCCCTCTGAGAAAAGGGAAGTTGCTTTTCAGACTCGTTTCCTGTGCTACTTTGTTTTTGGGCGTGTATATGTATGTGGAGTGTTTATGTTAGGGAGAGAGAGTGTCTGTGTGTGTGTGTGTGTGTGTGTGTGTGTGTGTGGAGTGTTTGTGTTAGGGAGAGAGAGAGAGAGGGAGATTGTCTGTGTGTTAGGGAGTATGTGTGTGTGTGTGTTTGTGTGTGTGTATGAGTGTGTGTGTGTGTGTGTGTGTGTGTGTGCATGTAGCATTATGTGTGGGACAGAAGTCAGATACTGTAGAGGACATGGCGGGGGGGTGATGAAACACTTTTCATTTAGTTATTTTTGCTATTGTACTTTTTCAAAACTGGTGCACCAGAATCACTACTCAATCACATACTCAAAACAGGAATTATGCTTGAATGCTTTTGCACTCTGACCAGCACGGGCTCCTATTGGCCAGAATTCTCATCTCCAGCAAATTCTGGGATCCTATTGGCTGATAGTGATGTTTATCTCCAGCAAATTCTGAGCTTTCTGCTCTATCTGTAGAGGTGGGTTTTGGTGTTTCTCTGTGTGTGACCGCAGTCAGATGAGGGTTTTGGCATTTGTCCCTGTTTGTGTGAGGGCATTAGGAGGCGCAGGCCTGTGAGGAGGTCAGAGAGGAGGGAAGAGGCAGTTGATCATCTGCGTCATATGACCTCGGCTCTGGGCCTGCCCAGCTGTGATGCGACAAACGCAGTAAAATGGCCTCCACATGTGTTCCTAATGTGCGTGTGTGTGTGCGTGCTTGTGTATGTGCGTGTGTTTGTGTGCGTGTATGTGTGCCAGAGTGAGCGTGTGTTTGTGTGTGTGTATGTGTGTGCGTGCGTGTGTGTGTGTGTGTGTATGTGTGCCAGAGTGTTTGAGTGTCCATGTATACATGAGAACATCCGTGTGAGTGTGTGTACGCTTATATATGATTCACATGAAAAGCCAAATGTACGTGTAAACGTAAAGCTCATTCTCTGCCAGTCGTTTAATTGATCATAGCTCAGTGGCATTTCCTCACTGTCTGAGTTCAGATCAGAAAAAAGAGTGTTAAACCTCACATATGTGTTAAACTGAGCCTTCAAAAACAGGAAGCTGCTGTTATGTGCAGACCTGAGTGTTATTTGTGTTTTAAATGAACCCTGGTGATCTGTAGCATTAAATGTTGTGTGAACCCTGTTAGACATGGTTTGTGTTGTGTTAAGATCTCTTTTAAGATCTCTTTTATTTCAGCTGAAAGAGGAAATTGTTGAAAAATGAAATTTGATGAAAAATCTATTTTTACAACTGAAGGAAATGCTTTGCCTCGGCTCAGTGGAGGCAGTAGAGACCTCCGGCTGACAGAACAAACTGCAGGCAGGTCCTGTTCCCACATGTGATTCACCAAACAGCAGTGTAATCTGAAAGCTGCTCGTTTAGAAGATTTGTGGTCAGAGTTGTAAATCTTAGCATGTTACGGTTCATTGTAAACACTGAGAAGACACTGAGAAGACTCACACAGCAGTTTCACTGTCCATCCATTCATACTATTCCACGGAAGACGTCTGGGTGACGAATGTTGCCGAATTATACAAGGGCAGCACCCTACCTGTGAATCAACCAGCCCTAAGAGAATGAATGCTTTGGTTTATCTTTTCAAAGAATTGTAATAAATAGATTCACAATCAATCAATCAATCAATCAATCAATCAATCAATCAATCAATCAATCAATCAATCAATCAATCAATCAATCAATCAATCAATCAATCAGCCTGTCATTACTTTTGTTCATGTAAGCATGTCCATGCCATTGCAATAAAGCCAGCTGTCCTCAACTGAAATGGGAGTATTACAAAATGTGTGTGCCCACACATGTTTCCATGGAGATCTGTCTCCTGGGCGGAGTCTGAGAGAAGTCTGTGATGGGTCACAGGGAGTGGAAAAGAGGAGTCATGCAGCATGCACAGGATGTGACATCATGGATGGAACACTCATGGTGAATTCCGGTCAGGGTTTGAGGACTTTTACTTCCCCTTTCCACAACATGGAGAGAGACTGCTCATGAACTTTCACTGATGACAGGTCAACAGTGAGTCAGAACCAGCTGGGCATGGTGAAACCAGGCCGATGAATCCAAGATGGAGTCTGCCACATCGCCAATGACAGTGGCTGTTCCTGCAAGCCAAGTATGCCCCAAAGGCTCATGGGTAACCCCATCTTGAGACCTGTCAGGCTGCTGGTTCACCTTAGGGGGCTCTGAATGTGCTACCTGTTAGCTCCTCCCACAGGGTTGATGATTTCACTCTCAGATATAGCAGTAATTTCCATGTGAACAAACTACGGGAAGAACTGCAGGCCAATTTCTACAACCTAGATCAGAATTCACTTTCATACAGAACAATTTCAGTGCCATGGAACACTGGAGATATGAAGCACACTCAGTGCTGATAAAACACTGGGGATCTGGAGTCCGCTCAGTGCTGATGGAACACTGGGGATATGGAGCACGCTCAGTGCTGATGGAACACTGGAGATCTGGAGCACGCTCAGTGCTGATGGAACACTGGAGATCTGGAGCACGCTCAGTGCTGATGGAACACTGGAGATCTGGAGCACGCTCAGTGCTGATGGAACACTGGAGATCTGGAGCACGCTCAGTGCTGATAAAACACTGGGGATCTGGAGCCCGCTCAGTGCTGATGGAACACGGGGGATATGGAGCACGCTCAGTGCTGATGGAACACTGGGGATATGGAGCACGCTCAGTGCTGATGGAACACTGGAGATCTGGAGCATGCTCAGTGCTGATGGAACACTGGAGATCTGGAGCACGCTCAGTGCTGATGGAACACTGGAGATCTGGAGCACGCTCAGTGCTGATGGAACACTGGATATCTGGAGCACGCTCAGTGCTGATGGAACACTGGAGATCTGGAGCACGCTCAGTGCTGATGGAACACTGGAGATACGGAGCACGCTCAGTGCTGATGGAACACTGGAGATCTGGAGCACGCTCAGTGCTGATGGAACACGGGGGATATGGAACACATTCAGAGCTGATGGAACACTGGAGATATGGAGCACGTTCAGTGCTGATGGAACACTGGGGATATGGAACACGCTCAGTGCTGATGGAACACGGGGGATATGGAGCACGCTCAGTGCTGATGGAACACGGGGGATATGGAACACGTTCAGTGCTGATGGAACACTGGAGATATGGGGCACATTCAGTGCTGATGGAACACTGGAGATATGGGGCACATTCAGTGCTGATGGAACACTGGGGATATGGAACATGCTCAGTGCTGATGGAACACGGGGGATATGGAACACGTTCAGTGCTGATGGAACACTGGGGATATGGGGCACATTCAGTGCTGATGGAACACTGGGGATATGGAGCACGCTCAGTGCTGATGGAACACGGGGGATATGGAGCACGCTCAGTGCTGATGGAACACGAGGGATATGGAGCACGCTCAGTGCTGATGGAACACGGGGGATATGGGGCACGCTCAGTGCTGATGGAACACGGGGGATATGGAGCACGCTCAGTGCTGATGGAACACAGGGGATCTGGAGCATGCTCAGTGATAACACAGGCTAAGCACAGTGTTGTTCTCTTTACTGTTCATTGGTTCGTCTGAGCTGGCTATAGGTGAATCTGCAGGTGCTGCTACTGTACCTCCCCTGTTTAAAATCTGTAACAAAATACAATGCTTTATTGCCATAAAAAAATGTTCATTTGTAAATAAATGTATGTACATACACATATACATACAAACATTAGTAACAGCCACAATAAGGAAAGTTATATGCATGTGTGAGTGCATGTGTATGTGTATGAGCATGGGTGTTCGTATGCATATGTGTTTCTTAACTGTTGTGTTGTGTAATAATGATGTTTGTTTTTGTTTTCTTTTTGTCACTCACAAAAGTCTCTCACTTTTGTGCCTGAGTGCATGGCATTTTGGATTGTGTGAAATTGTGGATATGTTTTTGAAATTTCTTAAAATATCTCTGCCTTTCTCCCATGTTTCAACCTCACCTGGCGTACAGTGACCACAATTCCCAGCTCGTGTGGTAGCCAGGTTTATTTATGCCAGCTTGTTTTATGTGGTCACTGAGCCTGTGAGCCGAGCCTGTACTTGGTAAGGACTCGTCTCTACTTCATGTCTTAGACAGTCACAAGATATTCAGCTAATCTGCACTCTCGCTTTAGGGCCAGGTAGCAATTACGCTTGTTTCGTGTTTTAGTTTTGCTTTTCCAATGTTCCAAATAAAGTTTTGTTTAACAATTTGGTTTATTCTGATCTGTAGCAGTTGCTGGTTTGAGATATGGTATTGTTAGGTGATGACTAGTTAGTCTCTGTACCGGCTGACTTAACGGGCTTTATTCAGGGTTTAGTGCTTGGGTTTTAAGTGCATGAGACTGCAGTGTTGTTTTGGGACTTGATTTGAGATGCATCCAGAATTTGAGTGTCCTTTTTTATACGTTTGTCATCAATGGAAGTCATCCTAATTCAGCCCTGCTTGCATTATGTGGGGTTTTTCTTTGGGTGTTTAGAATGGTTCTGCAGAATTCTGCATGCAGAGCTTCAGGTGGATGCTTCTCCCACCCAGTGTCGTCAAGGTGACTGAGTGGACCCCATACTTCACTTCCATATAATACAATTGGCAGGATTACACTGTTAAATAACAGTCAAGTATCAGAGCAAGTAAATAAATAAGTGCACATGCACACATGCATACCTGACATTTTTTCTTTGACACTTTTTGTGAGCCTTAGCTCACAAAAACACACTTGCACACACTCTTTTTTTAAACTTCAATTCTTGCTGTAATCTTTAAACAGTCCGCACCCTCCTTAATCTCTGCCACGCCTCTCCTTCCTTCCCAGGGTGAAGGGGTCTGGAGTTTGTTTTCACAGCATGGATGACTTTGTCCTCTCTCTGTACCTCCATCCCTCCCTCTCTCCCTCATTCTTTCTCTTTTATTAGTTTTGTTTTTTGTTGTTTTACATATCATGAAGTTCTGATAAAGGTGGGTTACAGTGCAAACTCTCCGTCTCTCTCTCTCTTGCTCTCTCCCTCTCTCCATCTCTCTCTCTCAAGCTCGCCCTCTCCCTCTCTCTCCCTGTCTCTCTCTCCCCCTCTCTCTCTCCGCCTGTCTCTCTCTCCCTCTCGTCTCTTTGTTTTATCTGTTGTTTTGGTGCATATTAGGTTGAGACCCTGCTGTGAGCCCGCTTCCCCCGTCATCACATTCTCTGCCCCTATGAGCTGCCATGTGATCCCACAGCTTCTCCACAGGGATCAATTTCCACAGGAATCCAGTACAGGGATCCATTTCCACTGGGATCCATTTCTGCAGGGATCCAGTACAGTGATTCATTTCCACATGGATCCATTTCTGCAGGGATCCAGTACAGAGATCCATTTCCACATGGATCCATTTCTGCAGGGATCCAGTAGAGTGACCCAGGCAGAAATGACACCTATGGGCCCATTACACAGACCTATCCTGTCTGTATGTTTTTCTTCTCCTTTTTCTGTATGAGTGTATGTACATACGTGTGTGTGAGTATGTATGAATGTGTATTTGTGTGCGTGTTTGTGTGTGAGTGTGTGCATGTGTTTATATGTATGAATGTGTATCAGTGTGTGTGTGTGTGTGTGTGAGGGTAGGGGTGTCTGTGAGGATGTGTTTGTTTGTGTGTGTGTGTGTGTGTGTGCGCCCGCACATGTGTGTGAGGATGTTTTTGTTTTGTGTGTGTGTGTGCGTGAGTGTGTGTGTGTGTGTATATGTGTGTGAAAGTGTGTGTGTGTGAGCTACTTGAAATGGTGCCATAATGTTTTGTAAAGGGGTACACTGGCTGGTCGGTGGGTCACAACCCTTTAAGAAACATCCACAATGCCTTTTATTCACCGTTTTGTGAGGAAATAATAAAGGACAGTACAACAACGAATCATTTGTGTACTTTTGAAGGAGCACCTCACACAGGGAAAGTATACCTTAAACACGCACATTTAGTTCCAATGCAATTATGAGTGAATTTAGTTGGATTTTTCAATAAGACAATACGGCATGAGGGCGTTGAAAGGCGTCGAAGAAAAACTTGGCGACCCGTGCAATCACGTCACGTCACTGGCTTTTAACGACCTCATCACTTGTTGCATGTTTCCCGGTTCGGCATGCCGCGGCGTGCGAGTTGTGAAACTTTTTTGCTCTGCTCGGATGAGGCGAGCGTGCCGCACCCAACCACTCGGGCTCTCTCTTGCGAACAGGGACGTCCCAGCCGAGGGCTGAGTTGAGAGGGTTTTTCAATGTAACGGACACCAGGGGGGCAATGGGCGGAAAGGGGTGTGTGAGACATTCTTCATCATATCTCAGTGCACAGTAACTCAGGAAACAAATACGCAAGCGATCGAGTCAGGACCGAAACACATATTCCGCACGTTTCAAGAGAGAAATAAGAAAGGGTACCAGGAACCCAAACTGAGAAAAACTATAAACAGGCTTCTGAAATCTCCTTCGCTGCCAGAACTTGCCGTGTCAGAACTTGCTACAACAATCTGATACTCTATTAGGAACGCACGTACGCAGCGCACTGACGGACCAAGTGAGTAACTTAAAGTCATCTACATGTGTTCGTGTGCTAGTTTTGCTAAATGAAGAGTGTTTCATTGCCAAACTTGTAATTATGTTCGGGCAGGAAATTATGCTTCAGAGTTGTAAGACACCCACAGAGAGACACTCGGCAAAATATTTTACAGCTTTAGCCCTTCTGTCCCTCGTGCCGCACTTCAGACAAATCCACTACACCTGCCTCAAAAGCGGTCTTAACTATCATCATAGCTACCTGACAGCGATCCTACCGAGAATGTGTGTTTTATTCGATGCAACAATATCAGTTCTCTCGTGATATTTTTTCATTGCAATAGTTATTTTTTATTATTTATTACAGTATGTCCACATTTTACCATGGCAAAATGTACAATGTTCTGGAAAGCTGCAGGTTTTAAAAGTTTTACCGTGATATTTGTAAAGTAATTTCACATAGGAATGCTATAGACCTTGTTTTCGTATCGCGTGGAGCCGCGAACTCTGCTTGTTGGTAAAAAGCTGTGAGTTCCCATCGCAATCCGCATGCCCGCGTGCAGATCAGATGTACACAGCGCGCGAAGTTAGGCTGTCTAATGCACTGTAACGGCGCGTGTGCTATGTATGACAGCAGTCCTGCACCATTACAAGGGAAGACACAATGTTTGTGCAGCCATTAGCAAGGGAGCTATTCATTTTTCATTTTGTTTTTTGTAAAATGAAAAATTGAAAAATTGTGAGCTTTCACTTTTGGAATGTGTGTGTGTATGTTTGAGTTTGCCTTACAGCACAATGAGCCTGACCAGGCTGCTCATAACCTTACAGCACTGTGAGCCTGACCAGGCTGCTCATAACCTTACAGCGCTATGAGCCTGACCAGGCTACTCATAACCTTACAGCACTATGAGCCTGAACAGGCTGCTCATAACCTTACAGCACTATGAGCCTGACCAGGCTGCTCATAACCTTACAGCGCTATGAGCCTGACCAGGCTGCTCATAACCTTACAGCACTATGAGCCTGACCAGGCTGCTCATAACCTTACAGCACTATGAGCCTGACCAGGCCACTCATAACCTTACAGCGCTATGAGCCTGACCAGGCTGCTCATAACCTTACAGCACTATGAGCCTGACCAGGCTGCTCATAACCTTACAGCACTATGAGCCTGACCAGGCTGCTCATAACCTTACAGCACTATGAGCCTGACCAGGCTGCTCATAACCTTACAGCACTATGAGCCTGACCAGGCTGCTCATGACCTTACAGCACTATAAGCCTGACCAGGCTGCTCATAACCTTACAGCGCTATGAGCCTGACCAGGCTGCTCATAACCTTACAGCACTATGAGCCTGACCAGGCTGCTCATAACCTTACAGCACTATGAGCCTGACCAGGCTGCTCATAACCTTACAGCCCTATGAGCCTGACCAGGCTGCTCATAACCTTACAGCACTATGAGCCGGACCAGGCTGCTCATAACCTTACAGCACAATGAGCCTGACCAGGCTGCTCATAACCTTACAGCGCTATGAGCCTGACCAGGCTGCTCATAACCTTACAGCACTATAAGCCTGACCAGGCTGCTCATAACCTTACAGCGCTATAAGCCTGACCAGGCTGCT